>VYWZ01002807.1:0-21116 GCA_008711595.1 Fusarium xyrophilum
CTTATCGCCTTCCGTAGAAGCCCCGGGTTGGCTGTCGTTCGCAGCGAGGCGATCAAGCTGCTGAGGGCGCAAAGAATAGCTCGAGGGCCAACATGAGCCGAATCTACATCTGCGAGGTCAGGGGCGCAGATGATGACGTCTGCGACTGAGTCTGCAACTTCAAACAATTTCGACATCTGTTCCGGATCAGCATTTTGCCGAGAGTACTCCGTACGATGCGGTGGACTCTTACCATTCCAGGGCCATGGGTCTCGAGAGCGCAGGAGGACAGAGTGGTCAGTTTCGCCAGTAAGTCTCTCGCCACAGACGTGGGAAACGAGACACTTAGACCTTGAACGTTTGGGTCAGTATTTGCGTCAACATTTGGGATGGCCGCTTTCCATTGCACGACGCGTAGCCAAGAGTCAGTCACAACGATATCCGCTCGCTGGATCTCATTGTCGCAAAGAGGAAGTGGATGCCGTGCCCTCAATTGTGAGCTAATGGCACCCAAGAAGCCAACCTGGTTGGACCTAACGTCTGGAGAGCAGGCATCGTCAAAAGCTTGGAAAAGTCTGCATAGACTGCAGAATGCTGAGCCAAGCCCCGCGTCTTGTTGTGGGAGGAGGTCCGGCAGTGTCGGACTGAGCTTAAACGTAGGAGGTAGATCAGGTTGAAAAGAGTGAGCCCTGAAGGTTGTCAGTGGGTTTCGGGACAGCGAAAGCGAGAGGCTCAGGACTAACCTATCCGTAATGAACAAAATCCACGCAATGCGAAGATAATATTGGGTCGTTTCATGGTCCAAATCAGTATAGAACAGATCTTGATGAAGTCCAAGAATATGTGCAAATGCAATGGCTTCTCGAAGAAGCAGTGTAGACTTTGTAATTCGTCCCGTGTTGGAGTAGAAGACATGGAGGAAGAAGCATGTCAACAGGCCGTCGATGGTTTGATGCTTCGAGTAATCGAGCATCAGACGAGATTGTTCAGCTTCGTATGCCATTTGATACGTCCAAGGGCCCACGTCATCGTTGGAAAGGCGAAGTTGAGCTCGAGTTGCTGAGCATATTGATGCGGCAAGGGTATATGTAATCTTGTTATCGGGGTTGCGGAGACGGGTGAGAAGTACTTCGTGATCTATGACAGGCCATACCACATATAAAAAGTCGTGATATATGTTCAAATAGTAGCTGAATGATGACATCGGTATCCGAGCATCATAGCTAATAATCGTCATATCCTGCACGCCTTGAGGACTCCGGGAGCCACCACTTGGCGAACTACTCGACGATCCATTGTGTTGCGTAGATGAAGAAGCTCCAACCACGTTTTCACCATCAATGTCGGGTCTTTTATGCTTTGCTGACCTCTGAGCCTGCAGGATGGCCTCTTTGGTTCGCTTTCTGGGCCCTTTCGGTCCCGACTTCTTGCGCTTCCTATCGTATGAGCAGGATAGAGACGTGGCCTTGCATTGCTTGCACGGCGTGTCTCCACTACATTTGATTTTGCTGGAGGAACAAGGGTCGCAGGCGAAGCCCATTCTGATGGATGAGTAGTAAGAGATTGAGCGGGTTAAATAGAATTTCCTCCTGTCGTCGTCATCAGTCTTGAGCCGACCAATGAGCCTAGACACTCACCCAACCAATCATTCTATCGATATTCCATGGTCACTCGACCGAAGCTCACCATCATCACTTTATCTTTACCCTGGACCGAAGAATGGCTGCTCACTGCTTGATTAAGGACCAGATCTAAAACACTTGAAGATATTACTTCTCAAGTCTTTTTAATACAAGTTCAATCTACATGTCCCTTAGCCATGGCCTTTCCTTTGATAGTCCAATCACTTCAAATTCATCCTTTCCCCCTCGAGACCCCAAGTCTAACATCCCACAAAACAGTGTAACCAGCCATCACCAATCCTGGGAAATACCCAGCTCGCCCACAAGTCTTACTCCCAGTTGCATGAAATGCCAAGCCTATAGCCCACGCGCACTCATCATGGGGAGGAAGTACAATGATACCCACCAAGCTGCCACCAGGCGGAAGCTTGTTTGGTTCCGCTTAAGTTACGAGAGCGGCAGATGAGCATATGAGCTGAGACTATAGCTCCAGTCAAGACGGGGACGGCACAGCCGACGACTCCAAGTTCCCAGTAAAGTGGACAGACCAATGACCAGATCATAACAGCTACAGCTGTGATCCAGCGTGTTGGTGCATCGCCAAGGATAAGGAGAAAGGTCTGGCGGTCGATCAACTTGTCACCTCTTGATCACGCAAGTCCTGAACCTGGATGGTAGTGAAGACAAGGGACGCGCACATGAGGAACCAGCCTAAACCCTTGTTAGTGAACTCGAAGTCCTCATGAGAATTGGCTTGGATGGCTGCGACTGCTACCCGAAGGGTTGCTACACGGTTGGTCGTGATACCGCAGGCATTCATTAGCGCGCGCTGGCTGCCACCAGCTCTTGTTACCCCAAGCACGCTCATTGTACAGCCAGGTGCAGAAGAGGTAAAAGCAGTTTCTTGCCAAGCCCCAAGACTAGTATAGCACAGAGCAAGGAGGGTTACAATTGAGACTAGCTGTCACTTGTGTGCCAGCTCAGGGGAAATGCGGCCAGCTGGAACAGGCCGCCACGGCTTGTTGACGCCATCCTCAATGACGGACTGCGGCTGACGCTGATTCCCGAGATCGAAGCAGAGGGTCAAGTGCCAGGTAAAGTAGAGAGCAACGAGAATGCCCTTACCCATATCTTTCCATTCAATATCGGCATTACTGATGGTGCCAGGACCAGCCAGGATCCCTGCGATGGCAAACGTGCTATTAATGCCGGTGGAAGTGGGCATGTCACTTTTGGTGAAGAGGCATAATGTGACAAAGTGGTAAGTGAGCTTCTTCATGCGGTTCGACCTTTCTGTCTCTGCATTGTATGCTACCTCACGGCAGTCACATGTTGTAGTGGGTGCTGTTGGTTCAGGCGTCGTTAGCAGACTGATGGGTCGCTTGCTTCTCCTGCATGCATTGCAATGAACTCTGTCGCATTGAAATGGGCTCATTATAGCGCTTGGTAATGGTGACAGATCTGCTAGTCATTTTGAAGACGATAGAAGAGAAGATCGTTATAGAGAATAATAGTAGATTTGATAGGAACTGGGATCGAGATGAAAAAAGTGAGATCCAAGGCAGTGACAGCCAAGTGAGAATCTTCGACTACTTATTCAAGGGCTTCCATCGTATTTTCTTCATAGGTACGCCCCCCACCGCTCCAAGGTTTGGTCGAGAACACGTACAAGCCCTGGAAAATTCAAATTCACCAAAGCTACGAGTTTCAGGCAGCAAACTAATAGTGATCGGCCAAGTGATGTTTGGTACGAGAGCTGTGATGAAGTGCTGAGCTAGGTAAGGATGGGTGGGAGTGAGGGCCACCCGGCAAAGCTTACCCACCTGGTCGATATAACATCTGCCGGGTTAGCCTGACCCAAGCTTTTCTGAGGCTGTGGATTCCGGGGTCCAAAACGTTGGAGCCAGGTAGTAGCAAGAAGGGGGGGATCTGCAATATGGAATTGTATCACGAAGGATGAGATGAATCATACTGGCCAAGGACACCAAAGGCGGTGAGAAGTAACGTCGTAATGGAAGGATGTAGAAATCTGAAGGAAGAAGTCTAAGCGCCTATTGTCCTTGCTTTGACAAGGTTGCTGTTAACGTGCAAAGGATGACCATCTGAAAGGACGCAGTGCCAGCACGTAGTCCTGAGAGAGTTTCCTTTGTACAACGGTATCTTACGATAAACCTTCTCAGAATGGGGTTTGGGACTTGGCGCTTGGCCGCTCGTAGGAAACCGAACTGAGATGAAAGTATCAATGTTTTGATCTGCAATGCCGTTGTACAAGCCGTGAAGCAACAGATGGAAGCAGCGGCGTATTATCCAATATTCTACTTGATGATGTAACTCTATCCAACCCTAGTATACGTGACCTGAGAATTCCTACGAATCCCAGATTGGACCAAAAGCTGGTACTCCCAAAGCCTGTAAGTCCAGGACTAAGTCGATCGTCAGTTCCGGATTAGAAATCACTACTACAGCCTCGCTTTCTGTCTTCTTGTAGAGGTCCAGGACTGTAGGAAGAGTATTGGGTCGACCTATAGTTGTAGTGTTGTGAATATGCGCATTATCCCCCATTCCCAGGACGATAGAAGCAATATTTGGACCGTAGGTCTCCAGAGGGTCTCGAGTTGACCAGAACAGAGTTATCCGTGTTTGCTGTGCAAGAATAACCGGGAGACATGGTGCAATTCCGGAACCAGTAGCAACCAGAACAATACTGTTGAACATCGGGGCGATACGTAAGACACCGCAGGTTGGTGTACGGCGAACCCAAACCTCACGAGGCGGTTCGTTAACGACCTTTTTCGTCCAGTCCCCTGCATTTGAAATAACTACTGAGAAACCATTTTCCTTTGGGTTATTGACAGTTGCAAAGGCGTGCCACTCCAACAAAGGTCAAGACGAGATTCGAATGGTTGTGCCAGGTTGAGGATTGGTGAAGTCGAAATACATCCGAAGAGCGTGTGAAGATAGTCGCTCCGAGACAACTTGAACTTTTCGACAGCTCAGCCAAGTTGATATGACGCAACAGGTTGAAATAAAGACAAGCCAAACTGGTGCACTTGAGAAAACAGCCCCTGCGGGAGAATCACCCGGCTTGGTATTGATTGTTGCATCGAGAACTGTAAGGCACCAGAGAAGAGCCAGAGAAGACCAGCCAGCCAGCCGATGAACAACTTCAAAAGCATTGTGGATCTTCGCTCGTACCGAAGGGTAAGACATGACCAGCATTGCAATGAGCAGGCAGTCCAGCATGTAGATGATAGCAATGCGAACCCACATGGCGGCATCTCGGTCCTCAGTGTTATTGAAAAAGCTGGTTTTCTCAATGGAGATCATGATGAACCAGAAGGTAGCTGCCACTCCACAGCCGCTATGCAGACCTCCAAGATGGTAGATCTTGCCCATCCGTGACCTCAGCCAAAGTGGTGACGTTCTTGGAAAGGCTGTGAAGACATAGTATAGTCCGTTGACGACATGCTCCTCTCGAATAACAATACTTACGGCGAGATTTATTGCAGTTGCGAGGCCGCAGGCATTTGGGTCTGCATGGCCATCAAGGAACCATAGCCATAAAAAGATGATAACGCTCATAAAGTTGAGTGTAAAAACGAACGTGAACAGAATACGGTATTCTGAGGAAATAAATCTCAAGAAGCGAGTGAGTGACAGGCCAGCAGACCTTTCAAAGGTCTTCTTCTCGGAAGCAACCATGGCAATAACTTGGGGTCGGAAATGAATGAAAGTTCAGGAGCATATGGAAAGCAACTTGCAAATCCAAGTAAGATGACACAGTAGTATGCTGTCAAACACAGCCTTATCACAGTCACATAACGACTGCGAATGGGACTCTCGGAGTATCGGACGATTTACTCGAGGAAACCGAGTGATTAGCCATCGGCCCACCAGCACGTAATAGTGTATGATTCCCCCTCTCTGCAGAGGATTCACGCACAACCGAGATAGTGCTGTGCATTATCGGCCCGTTCACCTGAGCTTGGAGATCAGCCCAAATACGGAAGAAACTGCCTGACCGTTGACACCAGTCTAGCACGTGCGTTGAGGAGATCTCCGCTGCCAGAGCTCTCCGGTAGGCCGGGACAGTCACGCTTGCGGCGTAAGAAACGCGGAAGATCTGGGTCTTCTTTGATATACGAAGGGGCAGGGGAGGAATGCCTTCGGAATGTGGGTGGCTTGGGAAATTGGGTGTTACATCCTGAAAGATATCGTCACATCAGTTGAGCTGCACCAATACGGACATAGCCTAGATTGCTAAAGGGCAATGAATCTCATAACAGGATAACTAGTCCCCCAAGTGAAACAGGCCCTGGTTAGTGAAGAGCTGTATTGGGACATGGAACCTGCGATGGATGGCTGGTGGATTGAGACATGGGGGCTTTGCGAGCTGTGCATAGAACAAAGCATGGGAACATGGATACCGTTCAGATTATGACCCAGAATTTGCTTACCCTATTCACTGCCATGTTTCCGGAAGAGTCTCAACAGTCCCCGGGCATTAGTGCTTCCTTATATGCCGATCACTGGTGGCCCAGGGACCGGGCCTTGGTGAGACATCATTGACAGGGTGTTAATCCCAGGGATCCAACAGGACAGGGTTAGGGGATGGCATCGAACCTGTAAGAAACCGCAGATCAGCAAGAACAAGTCGAGAATATCCATGTGCCTCTGGTTGACAAAGGACTTTTCACAGTGAGACCTTGCTATGCCAAGAAGATTATACGACAGTCAATGACAGTGGACAGCATGATAGTGATACTGTCACTCACGACTTGTGAATAACACACGGCATTTGGAAGGGACCGACACCAAGGTATCTGAAGTGAAATCCCAGTAACGTTACTCAAAAGTTGCGTGGGAAGCAATTTTGCTATACGAATGAACGCGCCTATCCAAATGTGATCCATATACCGCACAAAGCTGGCACAATGAAGTTAATGTAATGAAACAACATCGAAAGTGTAGAATTAATCCAAGTGCTTCACAAAGCTCAAGGTCGCAGGCGTCTACGCCATCGAGCGAACGTTTGTGGATCTCACATTAGTGGCAGGATCTGGCCCCTTACCAATGAGACTCCGCTCATCAAGCTCATAGTACTCCTTGTCATCTGTCTTGGAGCGAGCCCCACGGCTACCACCCCAGCTTCCAGCACTCTTGTCCAGTGTGGAGTCCTTGTTTGTGCTGGAGAAGCTCATCTTGGAGGCAATGGTAGCCATGGCGTTGAGCCAGAGATGCTTGGAGAGGTGGCGGATGGCTGGGAGTCTTGCGCATACCATGCCGAGTTCCGTTTCCCAGATAGACCAGATAGTGACTTCGACGTATTCCCCTGATATTTGCGTGAGCCTGTTTGCGTTGCATCTCGATCCTGGCCACTTACAGGTTGGGTTAGTCGTCTTTGCCAAAGTGATCAGGAATGGTAGACGGATGATACTAGACACCGTGACACTGCGAACTGTTAGCTTATGTGCAACGACCCCTGGTCGTAGAAACCCACACAATGCCTAGACTGAGCATAACGAAGAGCTGGATCTTCTGTCGGCCCTTGACCTGCAGCTTCCAAAGGTGATTGATCGGCAAGACCAGGATGACGATATCACAAGCCATGTTGATTCCACCGAAAGCATAAGTCTGCAAGTTGAGGTCGTTGCAGTGGCCTTTGTGCTCTACATCCCAGCTTGTCCAATAGTAGGAAGCTGGAAGACATTGGAGTGCAGTGGTGATCATTGTAGCAGCACCACACAAGCAGACAAAGATGCCGATCGACACAGCCAACTTCTTGAACTCGGAAGTAGTGAAGATACCACGGAGAAAGGAGAGAATCGAGATCTTTGTGCTATACAAAGTGAACACTGTACATGATCTGATCTATCCAAAAGAGCTTTAGCAGTTCGTACAGGCGCTCGAACGGAGTGATGTCCCAGATGTTTAGCCCGAAGCCAAGATCTGCGAGTCTGCACGCGAGCCAGATGTAAGGCACTGCAGCAAACTATACCATTTTCTTTTAGCAACGGTAAGTAGTGGATGGGCTGGAACATACTCCTGTGATGAGAATCGCATAGTCATCCGGCCCAAGCTTTCCAAAGATCTTTAACTTGGAGTATATTCTCAAGATCACACAAATTTCGGCGAGAATACATGCAACAAGTGCGTTGATGCTGGCTCTTGAGAGGAACGCCGTAAGCAAGGCTCTGAACTCTCATCAGTAGTGCAGAAAGCGGTTGGTCAGTGCTCATACATTGCTACCATGACCGGTGACCTACTCAGAGAGTCCTTGACTGTGCAGTTCTTCAGCACGCAAGCCTGTGTCAAGCCTGCAAATGGCTGATCGGTACAGAGACATGTTGTGTTTGTCATTGAACATGGTGACTGTGGTATCGCTCGCGTGACACATTGTATCTGGTCTAAATGTTAGTCAAAGCTGAATAGTTGGCGGTTGGCTGTCACCGGCATCGCAGTCAGGGAGCTGAGCAGCTAGCTCCGTAAAGCTGGCCGCATTAACGAGCCTGACCAGTGCGGCTGCGAAGAAGGAAAACGACAAGAGACGCATGGCTGTAGAGTCTGTGTTGAACGGAATCGCAGCGAAGTATCAGAGCCAGCTCAGGAATCAACGTAAAAGACATAAACGACAACAAGCAAGATGTCTTTTATGTCTCTATCTATATCTTAACACACTGCAACATTATGATGGCCAAGCCCCTGAAGATTTTCAACTACCGATAAAACTAGTAAACCCCCAATATCTGGTGTCGAGGGGTCGAGTGGATCAGTCGAATTGCCACTGAAAAGCTCTGCCCGTTGAATGTTGCATTCCGGCAAATATTCCTTTCTTCTGTTATTCCAAAGTTCATAATAGCCAACGTTTATAACCATTGAGTGTTATGCAGCTCAATCCGGAAGATGTCAACACTTCCGGAAAACGTGAAAGGAAAGACCAACAGGGATATGAAATTTCCGGCATACAGAGTAGAGGACCTAATATCCCGACACTATGGTACAGTAGCATCCAAGAACTAACGGTTGAAGATCAACATCTCTGTTAGTCTATGCATCCTTGTTTTGGGCTCGTTTTCTCCTTCCTGGCAGCCTGGTTCACAGATAGGGATAAGATGAAAAGATGACAGGCGTTGGACGCTTGTTGCCTGAGTTTGTTATCCCTGTCGTTTCCCGCTTCTCCTGCTACGTCAGATAACCAACGGTTGGGAATGCTGTTAGGCGCTGGGGAACATCATCCTTGAGTGATTAGAAAAGGCTATGGTCATCATCAGCTGCCGCTTAGCTCAGGAATTATGTACTTCCCCGCCCGTTTGTCACTCACTACCGTGGGATACGAAGCCTTGGCTAGAGTTCGTGAAGGATTTGCGAGCCCTGTAAGGGTTAACCCCCCTCGACTTGACTCAAGCACCTGCAGGTTATTCTTTTCTGGCCGGGGGTTGCCTGTTGTACTCAACTGTGCACAACCCTACGCGGAAATGCGACTCGATACTGGGTAGAGCCTTGGGTCATCCCAAGTCCAAACTCTGAATTTACCCACTCAAGAGAGAAAGATTCGCGACAATCTTTTGCGGTATAGGGATGAGCTTTTCGACAGAGAGATTCCAAAGCTCGTAAGGCCCTGTGAGTCAAGGTGATCGATCAGAAGGCTTCGGTCCACCGGGACTTTGACAAACGCATCCGCGCCATCAAATTTGCAGGAATTTCCAAAGCTATGACCTTGTTTCTGCCGATCTGTACCTCAAAGCGCCAAGTTCGTTCAGATGAAGTACGAGTTGGTTAGAACTTAGGGATTACTTACCCCTGTCTGTCAAGTTAGCCAGCCACAGCTAATGGTATTTCGAACTCATCTCGCTCCATTGGACGATCAACTCAGGAGAAGCTTTCTGTCTTCCCGCCATCTTGGTATCATCCTATTGTGATGGGCAATGCAACGCCCCTTAGCACTCCGGAAAGACGGCCTCTGCAATAGTGCGAAGATCAAATCTCTCGATATATCTGGTATATAGACATAACTTCAACCTTCTAGGCTATATAACAAATGAGTCAACTCTCATTCGCATCCTCCTTTTGATCTCGACCTCATTCATTCCTTTGAAGATGATTCGCTCGTCTTACCCTAATCGTGTTTGTTGAAGTCGATAATATGAAGCCTTTCACTCTTGCGACTCTGGCTACGGCCTTGCTTTCCAACCAAGCGACCGCTCTGCCTAAACTTGATGCCGATACGCCTATTCCTCTGAATGCTTTCAAATCAAGTTCGGTGCTCGTGACGCCAGTAATCCTCATCTTGGCATTGATCCTGAGCTGATTGGCAAGTTTACCTCTCGGGCCCCTACCAACCTGGGCAAGAGGGTCATCGACTTTGGCCCCAAAGAGCAGCTCGTTGATAGTTAGTCTCTGGATGAGAGTTCATAATCTCTCTCTTCCCAAGAGTCCACCTGACAAGCCAACAGTTCATGGCGAGCACGAGTTCAACCCACCCGACTTTGAGGCTGGTGATGTTCGAGGACTTTGCCCAGGATTGAACACTCTTGCCAACCATGGTTACCTCCCTCATAACGTAAGTTTCCAGGTTTTTCCACCAATGAGAAGTGACTGACCTTTTCAAAGGGTGTTGCTACATTATTCACCCAGTATGTCACTGTTGTTGGTAAGGTCTGGCGAATGGCGACCGACATGTCTTCTCTCCTCACCACTTTGGGTGTTGTTCTCGGCGGCAACCTCGTCACTGTCTCTCAAGGTGGCTGGTCCAAGTACATGAACAACAATCTCCTTGGACTCTTCGGAACTCCACGTGGTCTCAGTGGTTCTCAACCCTTATTCGAGATTGACGGCAGTCCTACTCGTCTTCGTGAATGAAGAACTTGGATAAATTGAATGTAGAAAATATTGATATCTTTACAATGAGCTACTACTGGTGCCTGTGCCCAAAGATGCAGTAGTCACTCACTTCCTAAGGCCCAAGGTCGATATCATGCCAAACGCGAGTAGGAAGAACTGCCACATTTATCAAGCAGCCTTCCAAGTCAGTTATTGATAGATGGGTGTGCCTTAATCCCTAAATCTCTGGGTTAAGAAGCTTAAGAGAAGTTCAACGCCATGGCTAGGCTGGTAGTGGTTGCGAGTCTGAGGTCTACATTGTCGCGGCATCTGGCCGAGATACTGGCGACAAGAGTCATGAACAGGTCAAGCACCTCCTTTGACGCGGTCCAGACTTGAAAAGCCTAAATGTATGCATAAACAACTGCTGCCAAGTAACAGTGAGGAAATTGGGCCAAGCCGCCAAGCTTGCACCTCATTCATCAGCGATTGAAACTATCGACGCGATAGAATAACAAAATGATAGCCTCAAGTTAAGCGATCAGCTGAACATTCACAGCTGTCATGGAAAGTGTTAGGACCCGTCAGAACATTTTTGTTATTACCGGAAGCATCTTTCAACATACTCGTGGTGATATTCCTCTCTCAAAATGCGGGTTTTCGCTTTTGTAGGCGTTTGTGTGCCGCTCATTTCAGGCTCGCCAGCTGACAACCCTCGCTCAGATCCATCCCCTCGTGTTGTCATCCCAACAAGACTCGACGTCTCCTTACACTACACGACCTTGGCTGTTCTACGACCACGTCTTGGACCACTGAAACTCTGCCTGAAGCCACCAACAGCACAAACACTGGGTTGGCCGCCTCAGACACAGAGGTTACTGCAACTTCAGATGCGCAGCCCTCGTCAACGGCAGCTACCTTTACTACAGAACTCAGTACAGAATCAGCCTCTACATCGACTTCTTCCTTCAGTGAGCCGATCACCGCGACCATCACTGGCCTCACTACAGATGCAGAGAGCGCAAATGCTTCAGTGTCCAGCGATGCTACCTCAGCAGCAATTCTTCCCAGCTCGAATACCGAAACGACTACCACTGGAGAAGCAACAACCACGACAGCAGGCGAGCCTACCACTACCAGCTCGAGTACACCTACCCTCTATATCATTCGCCTTGTGAACCCGGACGAGTCTAGCTTTGGCTATGTCTCTACTACCTTGGATCACAATCCTTTATATGGCTCTAGGGAGGACGCTTTGGAGATTCAGATATCTACACCTGAGCCAGGTGCCACTTCTCAATTGGATTTCGTTCATGCTGAGATATTCGGTGGCCTCACACGCTTATGTACCATTCAGAGTACCCATAACGCAAATCCTAACTTGGGGCCAGACTCGTCTTTGTAAGTGAAGGGATATCTCGAGTCTGCTATACAAAACACTTACCAGGACATCAAAATAGCTACAACTCCCTTTCTGCATGTACTCCTAGTGAGTTTGAATCTGGAAACACAACGGTCTTGATACTCCAGTCCAGGCCACTGACAGTAGAAGGCCCTCCCGGTAGTCCGCCGGCCAATGTTTACCACGCTTGGTCTAACTGGGCTGCACTTGATCGATTTACATTGGCAGCCGAATCAGCTATTATGAGTCAACACTGGCAATTGGAGCTGCTCAATTCTAATACTATCTCTCAGTGGAACGTCGACCCTGACACTCTTGAGATCATTGCTTCTTGGTTAAATACCGACGGATGTGAGTGAAAGTTTGTGTTGGAAGAGTGAATATTCACATGCTGACTTTGCTCTCTTTAGCTACTCCTCCTATCACCCTGTTGATCTCCAAATCTTCCGACTGGACTGGTATGACCGGGAGCCTGTCTGCAATGCAGGCTGCCTTTCCAAGGCAACCATACAGTCGCATTAAGTTGGCTCTTGAGCTGATTTCGTAATGGCTTCAAGTTCCAAGCAGGACGACCGACAAGAATGTCTTTGGATGGTGACCCGCGCATCGATTTGATTCACCAACGATATCATTTCCTCTTTCGACCCAATCCAAAGCGCGTCCTTCATTGTGGAGGGATGTGACACCTTTTCGGAAGCACCTTGGAATTGACACGGCGTGGCCGGAAGTTTGTCTTAACTGCAAGATGCCTTCACCGATGGGCCTTTTCCGTAGAATCAATGCAACCTGAGTGGAGAGTACGAAGCATCAGTTTGTTTTGATCTATCCCAACCAATCTCGTGGAGACGATTAGTGATCGATCATTTCTGAGCTTATCTTGAACGTCGGAGAATAGCGATAGCAAAAGTCCCCCGATCTTCCCGACCTAACAACCCCATGGAGTAACCGGACCCGTTACGGGTCGTGTATTTTGGAGGACTAGCAACGTTTGATCAACAATCTGCCTATCATGTCCTCGGGGAGTAAGAAGACATCAGGCCTAGATACAGAGTGTCAGAATAAACTCAGCACCAAACGTTTTCATGCTGGCTTACCCAAGTCTTTTTGTCATCTAAGATTACGGTCCACCATGAGAACGGTTAGACGGCATCTCCATGTGCGACATGATTGAGTTAAATGCCTCGTGGAGAACTCAATTGAACTCTCACTCCAACATATTCTTTCCCCTCACAAATGATCTCCAAAGATGGCATCGCAAGCAGACCCATCGACAGCAGAGACCAGGGTGTCTAAAGACCTGCATGATGAGACTGCCAAGCAAGATGTCAGCGTAGGTATCATAGTGCCTACTCTGGCAGAGGGCGACATGCCTGAGACAACCAAGAAGGAGATCTGGTCGTGGTACGCGTATTACATTGGTTCAAATGGACTCGCCTTGTTCAATTTTGGCCCGACTGCTTTTCAGAACCTGCTGTCGCAGGCGGCGCCCAAGGATATGGGACTTCTACCATTTGCGGGTCGCGCACGAGACGTCAACAGCATTGTCCTCCTTGCCAATGGCATATCTTTCGCCATCCAGGCCGTTCTTTTCCTCGTTATCGGAGCTTACGCGGATTTCGGAACTGGTCGACGGTGGATTCTTCTGGTCTGGTCAGTTGTCGCATACGGCATCGGCTTTGCCTGGCTGGGTGTCCATGATCCCAGTAAGTGGCAAACCGGTACAGCTCTTTACATCGTCGGCCTGATAGCATAGCAGATGACTTTGACATATTGAACGGCGGCGTTCCCATCTCTCGCCAGAGACACTCGGCAGCTGAAAGAAGCTGCCGTCCAGTTCGAGTCTGGAGAAATCACCCAAAGCGAGATGGATCGCAAAGATGAGATGGAAAGGAGCAGGCTCAGCAACGTTGCCTTCTACATCCAATCTGTCGGTGAAGTGGTCATTTTAGCCATCATCGTGGGCGTCATGTTTGGTGTACCGTGTAAGAGTCGACAAGAGTGCCGAAAACAACAACTGGGGACTTTCGGTCCTGATCGCTTTCGCTACTGCTTGTTGGCTTGTCCTCTCGATTCCCTGGTTCGTACTGGAAAAGAGACGGCCAGGAATGAAGGTCCCACATCACCTGAATATGATCACCGTCGGTTTCTGGCAGCTTTGGGAAGCTCTCACTCAGATCTGGCATCTGAAGCAGAGCTTAATCTATCTTGTCGGATACTTTCTTTTGGGCGATTCTCTAAACACCACCGTCACTGTCGTTGGTACCCTTCAGAACCAGGTCGTCAGCTACGAGACTCTCACTTTGACTTAGCTCCTCATCGTCGCGACGCATCGTCGCTCAGGCTATCGGCATTGGTGCTTTTTGGCTCATTCAGAAACACTTCAACCTCAGCGTCAAGGCCATGTTCAACGCTGTCATGGTTTTTATCATTCTTCTCGACGGCTGGGGCATGATTGGCAACTGGACCGATAAGTTTGGCTTCAAGAACGTCTGGGAGATCTGGCTGTACCAGGCTTTCTATGGACTATTCGTCTGTCCCTGGTACAGTTACTCTCAAATCATGATCAGCTCCGTCACTCCCCGAGGACACGAGTTCCTTTTCTTCTCCTTGTTCAACATCATCGGCAAGTCGTCCAGCTTCATCGGACCTTTCATCAGCAGTGCTATCATTGGTGCTACCCCTGGAGGCACTAACAACAGTGCTCCCTTTTACTTCTTGTTTGCTCTGAGCTTCGTCAGTGCTATCGGAATCTGGTCTTTCCTCGATCTTGACAAGAGTGCGCGAGAACAAGAGTTGTTCATCGTTCAGGAGAAGATACGCATGGGTGAGGATTCAGAAGCGAGCAATATTGCGTAGATGTCATTGGTCTTGGTCATACCAGCTATAGTAATTTCCGTTTCATCACGGTGTGAAGATTGTGCTTTCGTTTCCTGTGTTCAGGAACTGGGCACTAGCAAAATATCATCTACGTTGATGGCTTGTCCCGTAGCAATAGATCTGTTAGCCGCGATTCCAGTAAGTATCGAAGCAGCGCCATCAACGTGGCTCGCAGCTCGCATGTACTCATCCGACACAGGTGATCCAAACAGATCATTCAGCAAAACAGCATCTCCGCCTCCGTGAGCACCAACACCGTCTTCGACCTGGATCTCTCTCGGCTTCTCGAAGAGAGGTCGAAGCAGGATCTTGCGACTCTCTAGAGATCCCTCATGTGCCTGATCACCGCCTGAGTTGACGTAGCTGTTCTCCACGACCTCAACTTCAAGACGACCACCAGTTCCGTTGAAGCTAACTCGGAAGCCCTCCCATGGTGCGTATGCGGTAAGAGAGTATGAGAGACTAGCTCCGTTGCGGTACTTGACGAGAACGTTCATGGTGTCTTCGATGCTGATACCGTCACCAAAGACGCTCTGGTCGCGGTAGTAAGCGTCCTCATGCTCGGCATCCAGGTACATAGCCTTCAACTGGGGATTCTCATCGAGATGAAGGGCAAAAGGGTCGGACCTTGCGACTTCGCTGCCATGGGCGCGGGTGTAGAACTTTGTCTCGCCACGCTTCTCCGCGTTCTCTCGACCGTAAAAGGCAAGGTCGCCTGTAGCAAAGACAGTTTGAGGCCTGGTTTGGAGCCAGAAGTTGACAAGGTCGAAGTGGTGGGTTGACTTGTGTACCAAAAGACCGCCGCCGTTGCGCTTGTCCCTGTGCCAGCGGCGGAAGTAGTCGGCTCCGTGGCTGGTGTTCAGCATCCATTCTATAGTCGTGTCAGCTTCATCTCCTTCGTTATGCCTTGACCATCGCCTTAACCATCAACTCACCAAAGTGGACACTTGTGACTTTCCCAATGGCTCCAGATCTCAGCAACTCGAACACCTTCGTGTTGTGAGGCGCATATCTGTAGTTGAAGGTGACGCGAACTTTCTGGCCCGTTCTCTCGACTGCTGAGAAGATCTCTCTGCATCTAGGGGCGTCAATGGTCATCGGTTTCTCAGTAATTACATTGCATCCCAGTTCAAGTGCTCTAACAATGTAGATGTTGTGTGTTCGATCCATGGTTGTGATGATGACTTCGTCCGGCTTCAACTCTTTGATCATCTGATCAAAGTTGCTGGCGAGATACGTCGGAACCTCGCCCTGACCGAGTGACCTCAGCTTGGAGTTTGCATAGTTCATACGCGTCTGATTTGTGTCGCAAAGGGCTACGATGCATGTTGTTTTGCTGTATTCTGTGGCAATGGCTGAGTAGAAGAAGCTTGAGCGGCCGCCGGTGCCAACAACGGCATATCGCTTTCGTGTTGCTTGAGTTTCCGCCATGTTGATTTGATATCGAGGTGCAGTGAAACCGAGACCCCCAAAGTGATGAGAAGAGGCACGCGCGAATATTTGTGAAGAATCGTCACGATTGGATGACGTGGTCAGTTTGGGGGAGGGGGAGCGTTACTCGGCGTCTCTTCCCCCGAAATTGTGGGGCTGTTGGCGGGCGTCATCATCAAGTGACGGTGATGATATTTGAAGGATGCCCCAAAATATCGCATAGTTCTGGTACTAGTACTAGTACTAGACAGTCCCTCTAACTCGTGGGGGGATGGATATGTGAGCTTGCTATAGGAACATTACTTGTAGGTCCGGATTTCCCCGGGGCTCAGAGAATGCGGCTTCCTGATAACTTAGTGACGTGAATGGTGTTGTCGTTACGGATAGCTGCCTACAATAATCTAGGGTACACCGCTCCGCACAATCTGATCTAACCTAATTAGATAATTCCGTCCCCTCCCCATCGGCCGTTTAACCTCTAAGGCAGGGAAAATCAGGCTTTTATTGATCCGCGCCAATCACAGCTCTCCTCCGTCCCCAGCCTGCTGTAACTAGCCCGCTGAATTAGCTTTACAGCCGATCAGACCCCCAATAACCCCTTACTCCCCTTACTCTGTATCCGTACAGCGCAGCGGCATGCTAATTTTGTCTCGGCCTCGGTCGGCGCGCTAGGCTACTTTCGGAGGCCTCTGCCTCAACGAAAGGGTCAAATTGTGCCCTTCGTGGGTTTCGAACCCACCGCACCTGCCCAGACGCTTTGCGATCCAGTTCATGAGCTACCTGGAGCAGAAAGAATGGCTCTTTCGATACTTTTGTAGCAGCCCAGGGGATCAGCTCCTTCCTTTCATTCTCAGAGTACCATTCAAACGTCATCTTCATCAAGAATACTTTGTCAAACAGAAGCATGTGGCGGCCATAGCTGTCGAAGTATCTATCCAGTACGCTCATGACTTCTGGAAGCGGTGGCAGCTCAAGGTTTCCGGTCTGAGCTAACATGGCTCCTGTTGGAAACTGCGGTGAAATTGCCAGGCAAGGCAATGTCGTGGCTTCGTTCCACGCGTCTGAGGCTTTGTACACGCGAATCTCGGGGAAGTTCTGGAAGTTCTAAGCTGTCGCATCATGAGGTGAACTTCCGGATCGTTTCTCGGCCGCGATCTGGTCCAGTCTTGCTTCGATGTGAGCCAAGCGTGACTCGAGTGCGTCGTCCTTAATGAATATTAGTACCTATGCTTATACGTTGAGCTCAGAGAGAATCTGCATATCTCGAGAGAGTCGAATACGAGTTGGCTGGGCTTGCTTCAGTGGCAAGCACCCTTCTTCTACTTGTGGCAGCCGGACTTGTAACTTCCGTGATGCTACAGTCGACGCCGTATAGCTTGCAGCTTGAACAGGTTGGCTTATCTAAGTCACATTTGATCTTTCTCGACACGCAAAGGTCGCAGGCTAGGACTTATCAGCTTTGAGACTCTTCAACGATGTCTCTCGTTATGCTCCGTATACCCTTGCGCCTCCTTGCATGGCTTGTAACCCTCATGGTTGATGACGGATGAATGAAGACGTGGAATAGTGTGAAGTCGGAAATTAGGTGTGAATTAACACGCCACTAACGAGTGTTGGTAACGGGCCATGGCACCAACTGGTCCTCTTCGGCTCTTCCAGCAAGGTTACTGTAGCTACGTGACAGAGTCCGACAAAAGTTGAACGGGTCAATTGATGAGAATTTGCAGCAAGGGATAATGCTCTCAGCGTTAGCCAGCCAACTGCCGTGTCTCTTGTTGAGATCAAATATTTCGCCACAACGCATCGAGTCGGCGCTATCAAAAACAGTTGGCGTCTGTCTCCCGAGTCCCACGGAACTCCGCGGCCGAGATCTTGATGACCCGCCATCTACCGCGCGCCTACCGTCGCTTCTCATTACTTTTACGGACCGTTTCATGCAGTGCAGGCTTGATCTGGGGATCATCGGCCTTCGATTATGAGAACTCTTATACTCCGTTGCCTGCCCAGTGAGTGCCTTCTCCAGCTTGACCTTGGTGAGATAGTCGCTATTTGAAAGCTAATACGCCCTTCAAGTCATGCAACAGCAGACGGAATGACAATTTCCGCCTCGTTTGACCGTTAATTGTTCCTGGTTTGGTGGTTTCCTTTCTTTGTTTGCACTCAATACCTTGACTGTTTGTCGGCTATTGTGCATGATCAGAGCGCAGCGCGCATTCCCACGTCAAAGATCTGCCTATATTTCTCCAGCCTTGACACTGGCATATCGGCTATTCCCGGTCCGCGGAATTCCCTGTTCTTCTAGACTTTGACCTGATGAGGCAAGCCGATGTCGTCATTTGTGTTTGCGACAATAGCCGTGAAGATACGCAGCGTGTCTTTGTGATCGGTTTCTCTCAGGGCGTCGGGGACACGTTCCGTTTGTTGTAAGAGCTGCTCATGAAGCAATCCAATTGCGATAAAACTTCTAGTTTCACATGCTGATCATTGTCGCAAGCAGTCAAATATGTAAACTTCCCCTCTCCAAAAGTGACAAACACCACATCAATCACAGGCTTCTATCCGTACCTCGACAAACACTAACCATGACCAAGATCTTCCTGTTAGTACAATCCCGAACCCACTCTGACTTTAGCTGACCTGCTGGAAGTATTACAGTACCGGCGCTACTGTCTACATTGGCGGTGATGTCCTTCACACGCTGTTGAAGTCGCACCCCGGATACAAAGTCCGGGCCTTGGTTCGTGATGCTTCTAAAGGAGCGGCCATAACCAAGAGCTATAGCCAGATGCAGCTCGTTACTGGGGGACTTGACGACGCAGATGTAATTGCACAGGAAGCTCAAGATGCTGACGTCGTGCTCCGTACGTCTAAGATCCTTGTCCCCAATTCTACGGCATTGTACTGATACTCGGCCAACAGATCTATCATCTCGCAGCGACTGGCCACTTGAAGAGTGTCCAGACCATCTACGAAACCCTCTCGAAACGGACTGATAGCGCGAAACCCCCATACTACATCCAAATCTCAGGTGCCAGCGCGTTGGCGGCTGGTGAGGTCGCCGACAAGTCGCGAGTCTTTGGCACAGGCAGTCATGTCATCTACAATGATCTGACCGGTATCGACTCAATCAAGTCGCTCATCAAGCAATACCCATGCCGCGCAGTGGACAACTACATCTTTTCCGTTTCGGAGCAAAATTCGAATGTAAAGACGGCGCTTGTTGTTCCTCCCATCATTCATGGCCAAGGCCGTGGTCCCGGCAATCAGCGCAGCATGCAGATTCGCGGGCTCGCCAGAGCCACATTAGAGCGCAAGAAGGGTCTGCAGGTTGGCTCTGGTGAAAGTCGATGGGGGAATATTCACATCGCCGACCTGAGCCGCATCTTTCTCAGCTTGGTCGAGGAGGCGGTCGAGGGCAATCAGGATGAGAACATCTGGGGAGCTAATGGTCTCTTTTTCGCTGGTGCTGGAGAATTGGCGTGTCTTGTATCTTCAACTGAGCGACATTTCAGTGCTAACAGATTGGTTACAGTCATTTGCCGAGATCTCTCGTCGCATCGCTGTCGCTGCGAATGACTTCGATCTCATCCCGACCACAGAAGTCGATGCAAAGGAAATTGACAGCATAATTCCCCACGGCTCTGTCCTGTTGGGAACAAACGCGCGCGCCGGAGCTGATCGGGCTCGAAAGGTCCTCGGCTGGGAACCAGAACATGAAAGCTTGGAAGAGCATATCCCGACCACAGTGATTCAGGAGTCAGGAGGCCGAGGCAATTGGTATTCAGGGTAAGAATCCCAGATCCAAGCTTTGAATTGAATCTCAATAATAATATTGATCCGAAATAGTCGAGCAATGGAGACTCTGAGTGCAAGGACGATTTCCTGCAATACCGGGGTGAAGCATCACCGCAAGACGACCCGTGAGGGTCGCAACGGAGTGAGCGTGTGGTTTATGAGAGCGATTGAACAAATAAATTTAAGTTTTAAAATTGATAACCCCATGATTTCTCAGCACTTGGCATTCTTTTTGCATCCTCGTTGCGGTATGACAGGGGACGTCGAGTGAGCTGTCGCACTTACAGTCTCATTTTGAACGAGGAGTTTGAGCAATTGCGCAAAGCAACACTCACAAGTATACTGCCAGCTCATGTAAATGTTATCAAGTAACAGAGCACATACGCCATTTAATATTTTTGAAGTCTTCTCTACTTGCATCTGTCATGCTCCCCTCGTCGGCGCGGATCTCTTACGAATTAGTGTCGCATCTCGGGTAAGCATTTTGACGCGTCAAGATGTAAACACCAAATTGCTTTCTTATGGCTACCAGTGACGCATCCCAGGCCGGAGTTCGAAATTTGAGTTTCGCCATCATAAAATGGAGAGCCCCTGAAGTGACGCAAGTTCGCGTCATCATCATCACCCGATTCAATCCAACATGCCTCCCAAAAGATCAATCACCGGTCAGAGTAAACGCTCTCACGAGTCACGATGGGTCGACAATGGTCAGCCTGCGTCTAAAAGCGCCCGAACCAATGACGCTCTTTGAGCGGAGCAAGGTGAGAGCTCTCATGCGGCTCCAAGAGGTTCGCGCAAGCGTCACATCCCCCGTGGCCCCAAGGGAGAGGCTATGATGCCCCAAATCATGCCTCGCGAGTGTGCAGAGTCCAAAGCCTTCGAAGCAATTCCCATGCCTTGACGATGGATCGCTGACATTGACGCTACTCCTGGTAGCGAGATGACCCTGGGTAGTCGCAAGTGGTGGGACGACCACGGTCCTCGGCTCGATGCTCACAAGAAAACTATCAAACTATCTGCTGCAAAGTGGAAGATGAGAGATGAGGCTATGAAGCAAGATGCTACTGTGCCGATGACGAAGGTGCCGATGATTGGGACTTCATCTGCATGCCCATTCCTCGAATTGAACGTGGCAGCGATGATGAGGACGAAGACGAGGACGAGGAGGAAGATGAGGAAGAAGAAGAAGA
>VYWZ01002810.1:0-18790 GCA_008711595.1 Fusarium xyrophilum
GCAATAGTCGGGTCAGTTGAGGTTTTAGCACTGGTCGGATGACTAGGGGGGGGGTCAATGGTCGGTTGACATGTAGTCTCTCGTTTTCCAGAGTGAGGCTTTTGGTGAACCCGCTACGGCTGAAGCCGATGTTACATCGGGTCTCGGGTTCGTATTCTAGAGACCCGAGATGGTCAGACCTCACACTGCCGTCATGGCTGTTACGCGGGCTCTTTTCCATGTCGACAGAGAAGGGCGCCGGGATGCAAAAAGTTTGGATAAAATAGCATGTTCAAGTATAACGCGGAACTGGGTAAGATCCGAAAAACAAGCATTGGAAAGTGTCAAATGCAATCCAATCACCCGATATCACCTCGCACAGTTTGACATATCAGTTTAACATGACTTAACATCCAAGTGACACTATAAAAGTATGCAATATCTGAAAGGGTCGGCTTATCATTCCCCGTCGGTATTCTAAAAGGTTAGATATTTATATACAGGCGAGTAGGTACTCCAATGACACTGCTGCGGCACTGAGTAGGCGGCGACTCTGTGAATCGGCTTACCAGCAGCACGGCTACTATTCTGCAGCAGCAGGGGTCCAATCAACAGGCTCGAAAGGCTTAAGAGACCCTGTCAAATGGATTGGACATTGTCGTGGTACCCTTGCGAAGCATAAATCACGCAAACCCCCCTACTTAGCATATTTCGAAATCTCCTCATCCTTCTTTAACTGGGCTTAGCAGCTGTCCTCTGCCTTGGAGGAGCCCTTCAGCCTGTCCCTATAAAGCACAATCTACTATGAAAGCTCGCCCATTGAAAGCCGGAGAGGAATTCCTCGCGACATGATTTGACTTAAGCGAGCCTGAATAGATGACGTGATAGCTGCGAGGCTTTGTGACCGCTGTCGGCAACCTAGCGCAGCGAACGGCGAAGTACAGAGTAAGCGCACAGAACTTCAGCACCCAGAAAACCTAGAAAACTCTATCAGCTTTAGCACATGTTGCCTGAGTCTAAGTGACGCTGGCTCATACGGTACCATATATCAAACTTTACTCAGACTCAAATTTTGATGGATGCCCTGAGGATCTGTCTCTGCCGGGCCTGAACCAGGGTCTCCTTACTATTGCAGATTCGAAATGAGAGTTTTTTTTTTCCATGCAGAGTTACTTTGACCACATAGGAGAATCCTTAGAGTGTTGCAGGTTGATCGGCCTGTCCTGAGCGATACGACATCTTGTGGATATGAGATTTGACAACTCCCCTCACTAATCATCCCCTCAGATCAGCCGCTGATGCTTCTCCTACCATCATGACCGTTGGCGATTTCCTAGTGTACTTGTACACTGTATCTACATGAGTATTACTATGATCTGATGAATCTTGGTAGCTTGGAATAGCTCGCTGAGTGGTGGGTTGTCTCGAGGGTGGTGTGTAGTCAATCAACTTGGGGGATCTCCTCAATAACCTGCCATTCCTAGATTAAAATAGATTCAACACCACGAGACGACTATGCTATGGTGCTCTTGTAGTATGTGTAGGCAGCCCAAACTTTAATCTCATGGCTGCCACTTATCTTCGAACCTGAGATGACCATGCCGGTTTGGTGTCTTTAGAAGGAGCCTCGCAATATACATTAAAGTGCTACGATCTCCAATGATTCTTGATTTAGTGCGTTATTATCAAATGGCATATTTGCCTCTTGTACTAAGGTATCTCCCTCCTGACCAATGCTCCTCAAACTAATAACACTATAGCTACCGGGGACTTACTGATCGTCATTCCGAGCCATAGGGCATAGTGATTAAACGGATTGATCATAATATATCCTCCAAGGTAGAATTCCTCTAAGCGGAGTACCTATCTAATATAATCTAAAATTGCAATACTTAAAGTACTATCTTAAAGTAAATAGACCCAGGTTCCTTAGTCAACTAGTAAGGGTTATTCCATACATTAATCTTGAAAAGTAATAATTTCAAGAAAGATAATAAAAAGAAAGCTAGAACCTCGATGCATAAGATAGAGATCCAGGCAGGGATTAATAAGATCCTTCTAATCACAAAAGCCCTTGTTATAAGAAATGAAATGATGTCTCTGAGCGTCCATGCTTCAATACAGCAGTTAGTGCTATTGTCAATTCCGGAGTCAGGCAAATGTTGAAGTTAGTCCCCAGATCCAAGTTCCTCAGAGAATGAACGATTGTCGAGAAGTCTGCATAGAAACTGAACCTCGCTGATCGGAAGTATAATAAATGTACGAAATGTCCTCTCTTCCATACTCATGGCTTTTCACTCGCTCAGGGTCGTCGTTTGGCCCATCTACTTGCCCTTTAAGATTAACGTGACTCCGCCTCTCGGGGAAACATGAAATGATGGTATCTCAAGGTCTATATCAGAACACTACCTTGAACTACAGAAATCAAAGAAGGCTAGAACTTACTGTCGTCAAGGATCCAGAGCCAAAGCTGATCCACCATTAGAACTGGTCTATAAGGCCGAAATTTGTCGTACGGCTCCTTGTCAATAGCGACCTGTTGGGATTCCAACTCCTGGGAATTGAAAACCCTACTCAATAGTTGGTCCTGGTCTCTATCGATGGTGCTCTCAAGTGTGTAGTAACAGTACTGGTCCAAGGTTCGGCGTGAATGTAAAGGATGGTAGATATCGAGAGTGTCTTTCTTCAGGTACTCTTTGATAAATCCCTTCAGCCTATCGTTACCTGGAGATTGGGATTCGAGATTTTCTACGAATCGTTTTATCCCCAAAGCCTTGCTCTGGGTTTCCCAGTGAATGTAGGGCATCTATGATGCTCAGTCGGAACGTCAAGAATCATAAAGTGATTCATTTTAACTTATGTAGATTACTCTGCTCCCCTTTTTGTTGCCTTTGATCAGAGTGGTGTTTAGGATCTTTGCAGTCTAGGAAGTTCAAGAGAAGACTGACCTGTCTCAATGTACTCAGATAGAGGCTTTATAAATCTCCCATGTGGTTTGGCCATCCCTTCATGTTTTTGCCCCGTCCAAATTTCCTTACTTAACAATTTATCCCTATCAGGCCCACCACCATACTTCTCGCAGTATGGCATGAGAATCTAAAGTACCGTTAAAGGATTGGACAACAGCATCTCAGCCCAACGTCCGTGCTGGATAGGGACATAACTCAACCCATGCCATCTAGTTTAATGGTAAGTAAGCAAGAATCTTATTGAGATACTAGTTAAAACTTACGTTGTTGGCTGGGAGATGAAACCATCTAAAGCCGCCTCTATCGTCCAGCCTGTTTCTGTTTGTCTCGAACCAGTTTCTGGCTCTATGTTCGTTCATTAACGTGTACAAGCTCACTGTCGAGCTATTGGTCAAACCATCTGCCCCAAAGTGAGCTATGGTCAGCCTTGGCTAGAACAGCGGTCGACTCGCGTGCCAGTCTTAGGCTGGAGTACTCAGCCGCGTGCAGCATGTCTACCACTTTCGTAACCATGGCGATCTTCTTTTCCTCTAGATCGACTTCTCTTTGCAATCTTTCGTGCCCCTTCTGAGCGCATCCCTTCGCAGTAGTGTCGGTCGCGTCTCTAGCCATTATATCGACTCTGATTTCCAAAAGAATCCTCAACGCTCTGTCGTCTCCATTTCTGCAGCCACATGCGGAACAGTTCGCTGCTTGCTGTTTATCTGACCAACGTTTGCGCCGGATTCGATCAAATAGACTACCACCTCATGATGCCGGTTTTGCACAGCACGATGAAGTGCTGTCTCACCATTATAGTCCTTCGCCTCTAAATCTTTATCATCGTGCACTTCAGCAGGGTCTCGATCACAACAAGATATCCACTCCCAGCTGCATAATGCAACGGTGTTCTACCTTTTGAGTCTTGGCTACCAGCTAGGCCCCCTACTTTTTCTTTGTCAAAATTGACCAGTAGCTCGACTGTTGCTGCGTGTCCTTCTCTGGCTGCGTAGTGTACAGCCGACATGTCATGATCGTCCCGTTCGTTGATTGAGCTCCCATGCTTCAAAAACCTAAGGACAGCCTCGTTGGAACCGAAATGAGATGCTGCAAGTAGACTGGTCGGGCTCGACGGCTGAGGCGCACGGGGCTTGATGTTTGTCCAGTAGATAGAAAACCAAATAGCAAATTCTTTTGCCTCGGTATTGCACAAACGGCACAAATCCTCGACTTGTGATTCTTCGATTCCACTGAGCTCCACATGCTTGGTCTAGAATGATGAGGCATAAGCTAGAAATCCGTACTGTCGACAAAATGAGCTCAGATCCTCGGTATCAATGTTGGTGACAGGGTCTCCAGATTCGTCGTTGGGCAGGATGTCACCGATCCCCGCTTGGAAAAGGTACGCAATACTGTAACATGCCATCGTGCCGTGAATTTTCCTAGCACTCTCCGCCTGACTAACTTCCATCTCGCTATTACGGACAAAGTCCTCCACGGATAAATGGATAACCATTACCTTTTTCCTGCTCAAATCTCACACATCCGCGACCATACTTGATGACATAGTCGTCAACAATTCTCTGAATAGTTGCTTCTTCCCCGAACAAACGTCTCTCTTCATCTGAGTGAGGAATTCCGATGACCAGACCAAGATCATGGGCAATAGAATAAAGCCGCGACCTGGCTTGTCACATTCATCCAGACTATCGAGAGTGAATATAACACTGCCACAATCTTGATCTCCCGCAACAGAATGGAGGGTCTTCTCCAATGAACGATAATCGAGCCTCGGAACGACTCCGTCGTTGCTGCTTACATGCATCGCACTACCAACAAGAGGTGATTCGTGTGGCAAAAACTTGGACAAGGAGAGCACGCAAAGCATCCTCTGCTCTTGAGGAACCCTGTCCAAAAAAGAAGTCGCATATTCTTCTTGGTTTACTAGTTTCGGCAGCTGATTGATCCTTGAGATATTTGACCAAATAGTTCGTCAGAGCTGATTTACCAGTACCAGGATTGCCGAAGATCTACACCGATGTGGGCCATAGACCAAAACGTTCTCATTGATTAACTCAACCACACTAACTAAAAAAGTTCTTGACAGCTCGATCCCCAATGATTATGGATAGATCTATTTGATCTTAGGTTATTATGGGCTAAGCAAATGCAAGGGCTGTCTTCCACGAGGCGCAACCCGCCGCGTTAACATTCACCGTCCCAATTGGCCCTGCTCGCCAAAAGAGACCCCAGTAGTAGCCCCAGTAATTGCAGGATCAACTAGCAGAGCAAGTATGACTGCCGGTTCTCTACAAAAGCTGGTTAGTGGGTGTTGCAAGCTGCGCGGGTGATGAGATTTTTACCGTCTGGAGCAAGCAGTATGCCACGAGCCACCTAACGAGCATGACAAAGTCAAAAGGAAAGACTAAGAGTAGGGCCTCCAACGGCGGACATAGTGATGCGTCCGTCGACATGTGCTTCCGTGATGCCCGTGAGGTAGCAGAAGCGCGAGAGAACAACCAAGACGATTATGGCAGAAGAGAGCTCCGAAAGACGGAGAATAACACAGATGAGTTTTAGGTGCGACGCCGGTTTCTGCCATTTTGGATGACTTGAGGTTGAAGATGTAATGTTGAAGGTAGATTTAGGTGGAGTGAATTTAATGGGTATGCAACTCAGATTGTCATAAGAGTGCAGAGCGAACAGTGCTGTACCGTATGTACTTCTGAAGCGGCTGGCAAGACGATGTGCCCGACGTAATTACGACACAAGTGTTCTTTACATCGGATTTTGTATGTTTCGCTGGCTCAGTATTTTGCTTTGCGGCTGATGTATCATATGACAAACAGTTTCAGCCAAACCACAAAGTAGCTTGTTGAAGTGGCGTAGAATAAGACACTGTTCTACCTGTTCAGATAGCACCATCACACACAAGAAACAACTGACAGATGTATCCTGAATGTTCAGCCGCAAGCCACTTACGAGATATGAGCTGTTGATCAAGGTCGATGATGCTCAAAATGAGGGTGGTCTGGTGAATATCTGGCCAGACTCTAACGACAAGCCTACAAATGCCGATTATGATGCAAGATAGACTTGAGCAGCCTATCATGGTGCTGATTGCCAGTGATCGTCCAGCTAAGAAAGATGAAGATTTTAGCTGTCAGGGCTTCTGCTGACGCTAACCCACGATGATCAAATATAAGGGAGTGGAATAGCCAGTTACAAGTGTCTCCAGCGATGTTCACACGCACGGATACAACAGCTTGGGAAACCCTGACATCGTTCATCACATTGCATCACATTGCATGAAGTAACTGTCAATTGTCTAGTGATGATAGATCGCCAATTGAAGGCTCGGTGTTTCACCGCTCGCCGCTCGCCGCTGATGATCCGTCATGATATAGATTTGGAATCAGTCTGCCTGCCATAACTTGTCTCGAACATCCGAGACAAATGTTTCGACATGATGACCTCACCGACCTGCCCTATCAGACAAGTACTAGATTCCTTGCGCGAATATTCTACGTGTCGATATCGCTACTGTGCCGTGTCTCGGACAGATAGACTGTAAACCAATGAGCGAGCATGTACTTGTCAGCGATCTGCACTAACTAAAGCGGCCAGCCGTACTAAATAGGACCTGGATCAGCAGATTACCCTGTTAAGCCAGTTCTTCGGTGGAACATTATTCTTCTATCGCCTCACTGCGAAGGTTCCATTTCTTTCGATGTTACTACCTTGCGAAAATAAACTGGTGAGGGGACACAAGCATCTGCCAACTGTTCATTCGAGTAATTTGTATGCCAGCTCGTCGATATCACTTCTGCGACACTGGACTGCGTGAGAATGCGAATTCCTCTCGACCGAACCCATGTGCGGATGAATAAATTTTATGCTCAGGAGGCAGACTACGAAAAGGTTGTGGAGACTATCACAGGTTTCTCGATGTAATACAGACGGGAACACTCCTTGAACAAGCCGACTCTTGGATACGTAAGGAATGCTACACCCCAGACAGAGAGACTCAGAGTTGAGTGAATCTCGGGAGACAAGTTAGACATGGGTCAGTGTTACATCAATCTCGCCATTGTCAAGGAGGCTGAGAGGAGTACGTCTGGTTCAGACCGTGGAGAGGAGAAGGATTCGTTGTCGCCCTTTTCACTTCTCGCCCGACAAAAGCTCGAGATTTGTGCAAGCGACGAGGAGGTCAGCTTAACAAACATTTGTGACAAGCGTGAACGGTCCGACGGTACCCCTTTCTCGCCTCGAAGGATTCTCAATTTCTCATCCGTGGACGAGCCGCAATGGGTAAAACCACTTTGTGCAAAAAGATGATTCACGATTTCCTGAGAAACAAGATGTGGAATGACCTATTCGACCGCGCGCTCTGGATCACCCTTCGAAACCTGAAGCAGTCTTCTAGCTCGTGGCATGATATGAAGACACTTTTTGATCAAGAGTTCTTTCAATCCTCGGAGAAAGATAGGGACCGAGGGAGCACACGTTTTGCAAAAGCGATGCAAGGCGCTGGTGCACAAAAGAACCCTCTTTATCCTCGATGGTTGGGATGAAATAGCTAGTCCTAGTGGTTCTGGTGACATATCCGCCTCACTATTCAACCTCCTTGACCAGCCTAACGTCATCATCACATCACGACCATCGGCAAGCCTTCCTCAAGGCATCAGACTAGACATTGAGCTAGAGACTATTGGGGTCAATAGAGAACAGATTGACGAATGCATCAACAAAGTTCATGGAGAGAACGTGAGTGAGCTCAAGGACTTTCTCTGAAGTCATGAGCTAGTTCGAGGCCCCGTTCGGATACCAATACAACTCGATGCTTTCTGCTACTGCTGGGACTACATTGAGTCTGGCAGTGTAGAGAACCCTGAAGCAATGACTGCACTCTACCATGCTATACAGACGAGCCTGTGGAAGAAGAATGTTGATAGACTTCAAAAGCCTGAAGCAGACTCTTTAAGCCGTGCTACTCAAAGAACAGTTGAAACAAGGGTCGAAACAGAGCTGCGCTTCTTGGAGTACCTGGCCTTTTCTGGACTAGCTACCGACCAGGTAGAGTTCGATCTCGAGGAGAGAAATGTCGCGAACGATGATTCGAATCTGCTTTTGCCGCTAGAGGGAAACCTACCCTACCTGTCGTTTCTCCGAACCTCCGATCCATCTGCCAAGCCACAAGACCAACTCTATCACTTCATATATTTGACTTTTCAACAGCACTTTGCGGCGAGATACCCCGTGCGGCATTGGAAACGAGGAGAGGATCTGAAGTATACAGCGCTTGGTAAGAAGACAGTCAGGATCGTCCACCCTCGGAGCTTTCTGCAGCAGAACAAGTATAACGCTGGGTACGATATCATGTGGCGCTTTGTTGCTGGACTTTTGGATGAAGATGGTCTAAGTGAAACACCATTCAATGCAACCGAACAAGAACCATTGGATCTGCTGGGACCCTCGCATCAATGATTAGTTATGCACTGCTTGGAGTGAAGTGGCAGTATCTCAGCCGTACCGCGCCCGTCTAGAGGATCGTCTATCAGATTGGCTGCTATTCGAACGTCATTTCAAAAAAAAGTGCCAGCCTGGTCACAGAAGCCGAGTTTCCTGGTGGTTCGCTTCGAATTGCACTAGAGCGAGGACAAACAGTTGCAAGAACTATTATTCTGGAATCGATTGAGACGCGAACTTTGTCCCAAGAAGTTTCAGGAACAATAGTGTCGCTCATTGGCAAAGAAAATTCGGAATTGACTGATCTCTGAATCGGAGCCTCGTAACATGTGTCCACCTTACGAGACAAAGCTACTGACAGCCTTTTCGTATTTCTGATCGACGACGACGAATTCAACCACCGTGAAGCTATCATGCACATACTGATGAAACAGTATACTTTATCTGATGAGAAAAGTGGTGCTCTGGCTGAAGGGTTCGAGAAACAAATAATTTCAGAATCGTCTGACGAACAGGAACGGCGAGCTCGTGGACTCATCTTTCATCAAATAGGAATGCGCAGACCCTTTGCCAAAGCCTTCGCCAAGCGTTTGATCAGTACTGAGAACCTGGATCAGATTATCGAGTACTTCAAATTCCATCAGAGCTCCCCTGAACTCATGATAGAGGTTATCACTGAGCAGCTTGACGATCACGACGCCAGCAGACACATGGCCGCGCTAAAATTCCTCCAGCATCATCAGGGTCAGCTACCCGCAGTCACTATCAAGGCCATCACTAAGCAGGCCGAAAGAGGTCGACAGTCTGGCGGACAAATGGCCGCCCTGAAAGTCATCAGGCATTATTGGCATATCGAAGTCATCACCAAGAAGCTCAAAAAAGAGACAGATCCGCATGTACGGGACGCCGCGCTAGAATCACTCTACTATCAATTATCGCTACCCCCGATAGGTTTGAAGGCTCTTTTCAAGCTGCTTTACCATGATTTAAACTATGATACACAAGAAGCCGCATTGAAGCTCTTGGTAAAGCAGTCAGCATTACGTTAATCAGCGATCGAGGCTATCATGAAGCACCTCAAAAACTAGAGTCAGAAGTACAAGAGGCTATGTTAGAATCCTCAAGAGGTTGTGCATTAAATTGTCCTGGACTTGTCATCGCTTTTACAGACTATCTTCATTATTCGAAGTCCAGTCGAAAGAAGCCGTCCTAGAGATCCCCGGGTATCAATGGGAGTTGCCTCAAGCCACGATCAAGGCTATTAAAGAGTATCTAGAACCAAAAGGCTCTACCAATGGAAACTGTCGATGAAATTACCAAGCGCCTTAGAGACCCAGACATGACTCAACGGCAATTGGCCGCGAAAGCTTTGTTGGCCCATCCACCACTCCTTGGTTCAGTTCTTGACGCTATTTCACATTCACACGTGGATAGAATGGTTGGTTCCTCTAGAGCGGCCAGTCCTGCCTAAAGTTCTCATTGATGCTATTATGCGACGGATCGAAGAAACAGGGGAGAACAGCCACCAGGCTATCAGGAGTGTTCTGGGGGTAAGACAAATCTACCACAAAGGACGGTTCATATTCTTACTCAACGGCTTGAAGTTGCACGAACAAACATTCCACAAGCTTCTCTTATTGCTCTCGTGGGTCGCGTGAGATTGCCTGAAAGTGTCATTAAATCCATTGCCAGAGGCCCAGAGAACTCGACGATTCAGATCCACAAATACGAAGGGGAATACTAAAGTCCTTCAAAACCGAGCGTCCACTGCCCCAAGGTGTTATTGAGGCTCTTACAAAGCAGCTTAGTGCTGCAGAACGTGATGTGCGTACTCTGTACTGCCGCGCTAAACGTTTTAAAAATACAGTATGAATCACTTCCGGCAACCGTGGAGGCCATCACGGAGCTGCTCAAGGACCCAGACACTGAGGTGCAAATAGCCGCGCTAGACGCGTTCATTCGTAGAAATAGTTGACAACTACCACGAGAAACCGTCAAGCAGTTGTGACTGAGAAGCTGGAGAAGCTAAATGAGGATATGCGTGCTCCATCAGTTGAGGTCTTGGTAAGACAATCAATCTTGCCTCCAGAAGCTGTGGCTGCCATCATCAATGAGCTTGAGAAAACAGACGTGGATAATCATGAGAGGCTCTGGAGGGTTTTTAAGAAATAACCAGACTTTGTGGAAGTAGCTATAAACATGCTTGCTAGCCGTTTCAGTGCTGGTGAGGGAGGGTACTGCATCGGATCCTAGGGCTGCAGCGCATCCATCTGACCAAGCTCTGAAGTCCCTTTTTGAAATCATGATCTATAGGGGTTTCAAAGAATCACTGAGCCTTCATGTTCGTGATGATACGATCTGGGCAGACGATAGAGGCGGTCAGCGAGGTTTTCATCTCGACGCAACCATTGCTCTCATCAATCGTATTAGAAGTTGTATTGAGACTTCTCGGCCAGGTGCTTATCCGCCGGAGACCTTTTAACTGCTGTCGGAGAGTGATGTCTATGTTGGATATAGAGGAAATAATAGTTAGGCAATGTTCTTTTATTTTATATGATGGCATTTTGGTATTTATGGGGAGTTTCTTGTTCTTTCTTAGGTTCGTCAAAATTTATTGGTTCTCAGCAGAGAAAAGGTTGAGAATTATCATTGTAAACTCTATCCAACAAATTGACAAGGTGCTCAATGGGGTAGTTGGCTGGAAATTGTGACATAACGTCCAAGTTGTGAGCTAGATATGTTGTTTGTAGTTGAGGCTTGTAGCGAAGAGCTTATATCACCACATTGACCTCAGTTAAATTCTATCCAATGGGAAAGGTTCTGCCCATCATCCGTCGGATTATCTTCAGTCGCCGCCGCCGCCGCTGACGGCTGGCTAGGAGGTACCGCCGTAGTATCAGTATATCTCACCCATGTCGACTGCAAAGCTCCATCATCGCGTAAGATCCAGTACCCCAGAGGAGAAGCGCTCCCGAGATTCCAGACTCAATCCTGAGTATCAATACCTTGACCCAATAGAAGAGCAAATGCAGGAGCATCAGTATTCGAATGCTGAGTGCTCACGGGCAACACGTTGAAAGTAACTCTCGAAACTTGGCTGATATTGGCTTCTGGACCCATACCCAAACCAGTTGGATCCGACGTGGTCGTCAAGCCCTGCCGTCCTTCCGCGTGTACATCAGAAGAGGCAGACCGCCGACTCGCGAGTAAATTGTCGTGAGACCCTTCAGTGGGTGGTCTGTCTCGTCGAATCTGAACTCTACCTACCTTCCGCGTTGTCACCTGCAGCGGGTAGACCTCGAAGAGCTTTTCAAGGTCGCCTTGACCAAGCACTACCTGTGAGTTTGGCCCGCTTGTTATAGGGTGATGGTTCTTGACGTAGTAATCGTTACGCCACATTCTGAACCAATTTGTCATGTTCGACCCTTCATCCTGGCAGTTGAGCTTGAATTTCTTCACGAATGGCGGAAGAGATCACACGCCGTAGTGAAGACGTCGTTTACATTGGCAGTGAGTTGGTTCGTGAACTGCTTAACTTTATGTTTGATCTCCTCGGGTGTTGAGGTCTTTTGTGCAGGACCTATTGTTTTTGGGTCAGCTTAATGTCGCACATTGAAAAGGTTGGAGAAGTTGAGATAATGGCTGACCTTGTAACGCAATTATCTGACATATCAAAGCAAATCCCGCCCTACCGAGTGCCCACCCGAGGGTCTTATCAAAGCCATCCAGGTAGTTCTTGAGCGTGAATGTATACTGTTTATTGGCATCTGCAGTGTACATATCGTCATAGCTTCGATCATGCCATACTTGAATGAGAGGGCTTGCTGCAGAGTGCCACGAGGGGTTTGACCCCGCCCCATTTAAACCATCAAAGAACTTCTGGACAATATCCTCAGCACCTCCTTTCCCCTTTATTTCTGAAGGCTTCAAGATAGCTGTTGATCTGGCCGGTATCATTGTCTTGAACTGCAGGAAGATACCCGTTCTGCCAGCCCTCAAGCAGGGTGAGCGAAGAGTGCAGCATCCCGATATCAGCCAGGTTATCTTGTTGAAGCTGCCTGGACTGGAGACTTTCTTGTATGCTGTTCAGCGCGCCCATGATCTGATTCTGGCGATCTTGGGCGGCTGAGTCTGCCTCATGCATTTCGACACAAACTGATGCCGATTTTGGCGACGGTGCCTGCGGCTTGAAAAGCGGCTGCCGCCATGACTGCTTGCGAACGAGCGCTTGGTGAAGCAAAAGACAAGTAGGGTTCTCAGTAAGATTTGAAATAGGTAGGATGGTATGTGTCAAGGTCTGGTTGAGCAGTTAATCCTGACTACCGGTAAATATATATAGACGCTTCGCCCACTAGGACGTGTAGGTAGCTAAAGCAGGTTGAGCTTGGTGGCTGAGTTGTGCTCTTATAAAGGTTTATTTGCAGTATATTAGTACAAGTACGGACAAGTGCGTCGTGACATGTGTTATCTTGATCTTAAACTGCCAAGTCAGTCCAATTCTTTCAAGCTGCATATTTGGTCTCGAACGACCTGTGGACTATAAATGCCTGATTATGGTGTAGATCGAGACGCCAGTGGACCCAACTACGCTGAGTTGACTGTCGCTGGTGGCTTACTAGGCTTCTGATGATGGCTTTTTAAGTGCGTTTGTTTGCTCCAAGTGGGGTAATAATATACACTATTGCCCAGCTATCGCAGATATGCATATTTTAGTAGCTCCCAAACCTTTGTCCTCCTATCAACTAAATCATCAGTGCAGGTATTCTAGGGGAGGAAAGAGAACTCAGGACCTTTAGCCTAGGTGATGAGAATACTTAGGTAAACTGAGCCCAAGTTTAGGTGACTATTTGCTGAGTTTATTTTGATACTCTATAGCTAGGTTCTGCGTTCTCTTGCCCCCTCAGGGTACTCAAGCTGCGGTAGAGGTCTAGACCTAGCGTCGCGATGTGATAGATCAGGCCATCTAGCCTAATATTGGATATCCTTCGAATTGAGCTACTTCCAGCCCGCGGCGGTAGCTGATTTACGACCCTTTAAAGAACATGACAGACTTTAGTGTTCCTATATGCCAAGTGTCAGGCTTCCTTCTATCGTTTTATTTTGCACAGTTTCGGGGTTCGCCGAAGACAGGTCTGCATTGGGGGCATGGACTACTTTGGACGGACCGTGGATATTTTGTAGCCAGTTCGATATGATGCCTGGATCTTCAACGAATAGTTTTCGGTTTACTGACTGAAGTAACATGACTCTAGCTAACTATAGAACCTCAAGTGGGACTAATGATATGATACGATAAGTGCCCAGTAATATATCCCAGCGATATTATATCACAGCTTAAATCCCGGTTCGAGTTCCCAGTCGTAAAGAAACCTAACATCAACACGATCCCCCAGTAGTCCTCCGGTTATCCCGACCCTCACATTCTCATCTGGCACCAGATCGATAAAGTTGTTGTCAAAAACCAAGCTCTTACCATCACTGCCAGCTGCACTCAACACAACTCCTTTAGCTGGTGCATTGGCTCTCACAATAACCGCTGATCCATCATCCACTATTTCTGCCTTGACCTTGAGTTCAGAAGACATGTGCACATACTTGAGAGGCTCAGGCCAGCTCACCCATCTTGCCAGTTGTTCTCCAGATGAGGCATCTCGTATGTATGCAACCAAGACTGTTTGGTCTGGGTTCGGAATCTCCAGTCCAACCAGGAGTTCGGTTGAACGGTTTCCTTTCAAAGCATGTTCCTCTAAGACGACTGCATCCTTCCATTCAACTGGCTTTCCGCTTTGGATATCAAATGCCTTGACCCCCAGGGTGACTTTTATCTCATGTAGATGACCATTGACAGCCCAAATGTCAACTTTGTGCTTCTTGTCGAGATAACCAGTGGTGATATAAGGCGGCCTCTCTGTGACGACTCGTTCCATGCCAACAACCATCTTATCCAGAGCTCGCTTAGTGATGTAGTATGCAGGTTTGGGATTCATGTCCACATCAACAAGAGCCCAGCTGATACCAGGCCAGATGTCGTTCAGCTGCCAGACCAAGACACCACCACAGTTCTCTTCCCCAGGTCCTCGGAACTCACGTCGCCAACAGTTATAAGCATACGCCATAGCTTCAGCCTGAAGGAACTGCGTGCAGTACACAAAGTCCCTGAGTGGATTCATGCGAAAGCGATAGTTTTCGCCCATGTACATTGGGTACCGTCTTTGATGACCAGGGCCTTTATCGTGGACGTCAAAGGTCCTCGACTGTGCATGGCGCTCTTTCGGAGATGTGATAGCTCGGTGAAGAGTCTGGAGACTTGGAGCTGACTCGAAGCCAAATTCGGAGATGAAGCGAGACATGTAGGCTTTGTAGTCCTGGTATGGTGACATCTGGCCATGCCAGACATCCCAGCAGTGCGTGTCACCAACGGTCGTGTCGTTGGAGAAGCTTCCACCATAAGGAGAACTGATCCAGTAGGGGACATCAGTGCCTGATGCTTTGATGATGGAAGGGAGAGTGCGTTCGTAGATCTCACGTGCTGGAAATGTGGTCTTATCCCATGGGCCAGTCGTGTCGCTGTAGTCAACATCCCAGGACCGATCTCCGTCTGCACACATGTAATCCTCGTTGTTTCCGCACCACAAGACGAGAGAGGGATGATGACCAACACGCTGCACCTGTTGCTCTGCTTCGATCTTGGAATTGGCAACGAAGTCTGGTGAGGCGGGGTAGTTACCGCATGCATACAAGAAGTCTTGCCAGACCATGATGCCTTCACGATCACATATGTCATAAAAGTCGTCGCTCTCAACAATCCCGCCGCCCCAGACACGAATCATGGATTGGTTACCTGCTTTAGCAAGAGTGATCCATTTCTCATAGGTACTTCTTGACATTCGCGGTAGCATGAAGTCCGCTGGGATCCAACATGAGCCTCCGCTGAAGAGAGGAATGTTGTTGACTTCAAAGACGAATGAGGTGCCTGGTTGGTCCTTGAGCGGATGTTGTAGTAAGCGTAGCCGTCTGATGCCTAACTTCTTTCTCAGAGTGTGATTGGGAATGCTGACTTGGAGGAGATAGAGGTTCTGCTCTCCATATAAGAACGGGTACCATAGCTTTGGTTTGTTGAGCTTGACCGTAAACGATAGAGCGCCGTTAGTCGATTTTGATGCCCTGTCGTCAACAACAACGTCTTCTGTCTCAACGTCCAGCAACTGAATCTGAACTTCATTGATACTGGCGTGACCCTCCAATTGGGCTTCGACTTTGATGTCCACAGACGAGAGATCCGGAGCAACATCCTGGGTGACCTTGAGATCACAGATGCGCGAGTCGTAGACATCCAAATACATGGGCTTCCAGGGACCACTAGTGTTGACACATGGTCCCCAGTCCCAACCCCAATGATATTGAGCCTTCCTGACAAACAGTCTCTCAGACCCGCCAAAGCTGACGCCTCTTCCCTCCTTGAGCGTCTTATATCCAATGCGTTCACGTTCAGAGCGGCCATATGCTGGGGCAGCTTTAAACTTCAGCTCAAGAACAGAGGGTTTCTCTCTACCCCGTAGCATATCAGTGACATCGATACGATGAGACCTGTGCATATTGTTGCTGAACAAGATATGCGAATCGTTCAGATACACATCAACCACTGTATCAAGGCCCTCGAATACAACCTCTGCCTTTTCAGACAGTTTCAGATCGACTGGGGACATCTCCTCGGTACGATATGTCCAGTCTGCATCATTGACCCAAAGACACTTCAGTTCGTTGATGTCGATATAAGGATCAGGGATCAGCTCGTGATGCAAAAGATCAATATGAGCGACAGTTGGAAACTGGGCGACTGGTAGAAAGGATGAAGCAGTGCCATCGTTAAGAGAACTGGCTTGTTTGAACTTCCAGCCTCTGTCCAAGTGGATTTGGCGTACCATGATTAGTTTGAGAGGGAGGATATTAATAAGACAGTGAATGAAGTGTCTCCTCTGATGACCGTCGGACAGTCGATGCGGGGAACCTACAACTTATGTTCTGACTATGGGGGTTACACCAGAAGTGGATTATTAATCAACCAGTCGACGATGTGTCCGCCATTACGTGATTGATGATCAGACGTGCGCAGTCTTGCATTGGTAGGTGAAGTGTCCGATCTCCACCAACAGCTCACTACGGCGGTAATATGTAGATCCGTGCTAGCTGCAGTGCAAGAAATAACTTCTAATGGTCATGATATGCGGGCTTCAATTGCACATAGTTACCCAGTTACTTAAAGATGATTAACTTATATCGATAATCTAAATATAAAATATAACGTAATCGAAACGGAGGATATCTTAAACTCGTTTCGAAACATACGAGAGATCCCAGTACATTTATACCTAAGCCTTTACCTTTTCCTTCTCACTGGTAATAGACAAGGTTTTGGTACCACTCGAGGCCTCAATAGCAACTTCGTCATCAAAAAGAGCTGAAATCTACTCAAGCGTCATTCCCTTGGTCTCCGGGAAGAATAGGGCGGAAATGCTGCAAAACCACCTCGGCTCTCTCATGCTGATCGTTGTCGATGAGCCATCGGGGAGACTCAGGAATGAAGTAGACGCCGCATGCCAGAATGAGGGGAGGCAAGCATTATATAGCCAGAGGAGGGCGCCACTGAGCACCGTCTGCATTGACGAAGTAAAAGCCGAATCCGACCCAAGCCGACGACGAGTATCCCGCTGAGGTCGAAACACCGTGAAGACCAACGAGGAGACCACAAGCATGAGGAGGTGCGACCTCACTTTGCCAAAGAGGCACAAGCATGACGAGTCCGCCGATAGCCAGGCCTGTAGGAAACCTTGACACGAAATACATTGCCAAATGAATAGATCCAGCTTGGAGACCACCGCCAATGATAGCGAGTACACTTGCCAGGAATATGGCCTTGCATCGTCCGAACTTGTCGGCGACGGCTTCAAAGCTCAAGGTGCCAATGAGGCCACCGCCCTGGAAGAGTTCGTTGATTGCACCAATGAGAGTTGCTGCATTTCTGGCTGTGTCGAGACCGAAGTAATGGAGAAAGAATGGTTGGCCGAGGGTCGATCCTATGATGGCGGAGCAGTATCTGTAGGTGATGCTCCCAAACGTCGTAAATGCGATGATCTGTTGACACAGAGGTTAAGTATCGTCTAGTAGCATCATGGAGTAGCACGAACGAGAATGTTATATCCACTAAGTGGTTTGCCGCGAAACTTGGTGAGTGCCATACCGTAGTGTCAGAAGCTGGCTGCGGTAAAAGGTCTTGATATGCAGGGGAGCTATTCTACAATTCATCCGGATCTCGTGGGCGCGTCGGAAGGTTCAAATACTCGTACCACTGCCATGGCTTATCTAATGATAGACTATTGCAACCTCAGCTAGGCAATACGGTTGTTCACTGAAGGAGGCTATCCAAGTTACTCGTCGTTCTGTTCCACAAGTAGTCAAGGCCAGATAACAGCGCTGGAAAATGCCTACCCGGATAGCGACGGCCAATCAGCTTACATTAACGAGGTGAAGACCGTTTGAGATGGACTCCGCTCTTGGGCCCTGATCCAATCGATTTATCCGTTGCACTCGATCCGGTGCAAAGTGACTTCGCCACCGAGCACAAGTCGGGCTTGTACCGGTTATGCAAGCTAGGTCTAGTCGGTCTTAGGGTCTCACCGGCTGTGGAAGGCGGTCAGCAGAAGAGGGGGCAGGCGGTGTGACGGAGGAATTGTCAGAATTTAGCTATAGCCTTATAGCCTCATACAATCAGGAACTTACGATAATGCCTGCCTTATTATAGCGATCTATGCCGCCCCTGGCCGTGCCTGCTAAAGAAGATGTCTTAACCGAGAGTGGAAGCGATAATGAGACTTAAATGACCGAGCCCCCGGCGAGTCAGCCTCTTCCGACTCAGCCCTCTACACAGCGATAAACAGCATCTAAAAGGAGGATATAAAAGGCTCCTCGAAAGGATATAAAGAATCACTATACTAAGCTGAGATAGACTAGAGACTAGGTAGAATATCTACTTGAGTTATATAGCAAGAAGCGGGTCTTAGGGCAGCTAGAGAATAAGAAGTCGCTATTAATAAAGGTTATATATATAAGGCTAGCTAAAGAACTAACTAACTGGTTTTTACCTGCTAAATTTAATACTATATAAGTTTCTTAAAAGCTAATAGAGCTTTTGAGGAATTAAAAGGCCTTTTATATAATAAAAAAAGATATAAGTAATAATAGGTATAATTATTAGACTAATTATATTACGACCCAACGGGTAGAAGCGCTTATATCATATATACCCTACTTTATTTTCACCAATCAGTAAGTGGCTCACACTTTAGCCCTATGAATATTATAAGCCTTACAATACATGTTACGACCCAGCGGTTACG
>VYWZ01002811.1:0-12236 GCA_008711595.1 Fusarium xyrophilum
TCCACAGTTTGGCCGGCCAAACGCCGCTTGAGGCGAACCAAACGCTTGCTTTTTTGACACCTTGGGCGGCCATGAGGTGCGCCAGATGTCCCGATTGTCACTGTGATGTGCTGTATTGACCTAAACTGATGAGCCGTCAATCAAAAGAACACCCCACCATATTAAACGGTCAGTCCGTTCCCCCTCGCCAGTCAATTACCTTTTCATGCTGATAGTCTGGTGCTGGCCAAATTCTTCATTTCGTTCTATAGCTGTCTTTGGGGGTGACAAGATCCTCAATTCAATTCTAGGTATTTACTGGTAGGCTTTTTCTTTTCAATTCAGCCCAGCCGATCGGTGCACTCTTGGCGACACGGGATGTACCTTATCAGTCAATCATCCAAACCTTCCCAGATCTACCTACTCCGTACCTTAGTAGGAACCCAGTTAATACCCAGAACGGGAAGTATCCAGATATTTGGGACGTTCACACCAAATCCAGCTTTTCGTTTCGAACAATCGTCTCGACATGGCAAAATAGTGCAGTCTCAATACGAACTACTAGGTCTCTGGCCTGAAAGCTTGATCTTCATCCAGTAGGCATCTATCATATGCAGTGGTTCACTCTTGCTATTCATCCCCATTCAAGATAGCACCTGTCTCGACTCTGGACAGAAAGAATCATTATCGTCCCGTCTGTGGAGTCGCGACCAATTTAAATTCACACCTCTTACTGCGAAGGGGAAAAATAAAATGCTCCACCTCACACCCCCTCCGTGTCGTTCCATTCTCCCCCGGATTTGTACCGTACGTACTCAAGTATCCTTGTACCTGGAAGTTCACTTCCTTCTATAGCCCAGCTAGTCATCACTACGCTCTTTCGCTCTTTCCTTGTACCATCACCCTTTCCACTTTCCCGTTTATCCCGCGCAGTTCGTTCTGTCCAAACCAACACGAAACACCACAGACTCGCCTTTCACGATATCGATCGACTGCTTGCCCTTCGTTTTTCTTATCATCAGCCTTTTCTCTTGACGTCTGGCTCGATTTACCTGTGCCTCCGGAGCTCCGGTCCGTAGTTTTCGGCGTTTCCGATCCCTCCGTCTCGCCAAATCGCCCTTCTTCTCGTCATGTCGAGTATATTCTCATTCAGTGCGCAATAGAGACGGACGTCTGTAGCCATTTAGGCCTGCTCAGAAAATACGTCGCGGCCCTAGCGCCCTCTCGTCGATAGCGTCGAAAGTCGAACGTCGAACGTCGCTCGTTTTCTCTTCGACGCCCATCACCATGGCTCATCATCAAGCGCGGACGATGGCTATGGATCCGCCACATATCACTGAATTTGCTTCTGAGCGTTACTTCGAAAAGCTAAGCCAGCTCAATGCACACCAACATCAGCACCAACCTCCTCCGACTCGAGATAATCTAGATGCCTCCACGTCGCCCTCGAGATTTATTCTTCCTCTACGAGAAACGAAAACGGCCGATGTTGAACCTTTAAGGCCCCTTGACCAGAAGCGTGACAAGTCAAGGTTTTTCGGCCTTCGCTCCAAGGTCTCGATCCTCCACTCTAAATCGAATGTCCCGTTTGGTAATGCGCCTCGAGTGTCTGTAGAAACGCCGCAAAAAAGGTAGTGCTCTTTTGGCATAATAATTATTCCTTCACTTTACTGACCAGTGAGATTAGTGCTAGCTTCGATCAGCTCTTCCTAGAACTTCCCAATGAATTACAGATTCAAATAATTTCTGCCCTCCCCCTAACCGACGTCCTGAACCTCCGACTTGCCTCCAAATCGTGGCATACTCTCGTCACTTTCAACGAAAATACTATCGCTCGATATCATCTCGAAAATCATATTCCCGTTTACGCCTCCCGCCTATACCCTATCGCAGACCTGAGCGAGATCAACTTCCAACATTTATGCGGGATATGGCATCGATTACATGTCGCTGCCAAGCTAGCCTTTCTAATGTGTGAATGGATCACAAAAGATATCTTCCTTCGCCAGACTGAAGCCCAACGAATTGCATTTGCACCCCAGAACGAGCGCATGCGACGACGCCTAATACCTCTTCTATTTACCATATTCCACTTCTTCGAGACGTACCGGAAATTGTACCTAAAGCGTATGGCTGAGAACGGAGGAAAAGGATTAAGAAGGGAACCTTATACTTTGAATCCTATTGAAGTTGAAATCATGAGCATGTACGACGACCAAACCTTATTAAGGGTTCACGAAGTCTTTCCCCTTGTAATATCATCGTTCTGTCGGAGACTCCGACCACCGACATATGTTGGTAGAGTCGAGCGATCACTTCGTGGTTATATTCGGGAGAAACCGTCCGATGATATGCATGTTGCGATTTTGTGTATTGGCGGACTCCGGCAAGTGGAAAGGCTATGGGAAATCAAGGGCTACAACAGCAGGCGTGGTGCCGTTGACACATGGTTCAATGCTCTCACGAAAGAGGCGCCACCTACTGAACAGTCAACATCGAAACCGAAACGAGGTCTTTTCGGACGCAAAAAATCCACTAGTGAAGCTCGATCGTCTGGTACTGTATTGAACAAGGTTCGGAGTTCTGGCTCAATAGATGGGAATATGGAGTGGGAGACCAATCTTATCTTCAACACGAGCTTATCTGCTGGGGCTCCCATGTCACCTCTTACTTCGCAACAGGCTCAGGCATTACTCAGCGACCTTCCAGTACTGCAACAAATATGGCTCACAACAGCCGAAGCTTTGATCCTTCAGCGACGGGTTGTCGAGCGTCCACAGGATATCAAACGCAACCAACAGGTCATGCTGGATTTGATCAGTGAAGATGGACTGGTAGAAGAGGACGAATGGTGGTACGGCCGCAGCATTCCCGATTCTGTGCGGCCTCCGGTCGGTGTCACTGACGACGATGCGGATTGAACGGCAGCAGTTTCGCTATATCCTGGGCATTCTTCGTTTGTTACGTTGCTGTTGGCGAGCGTGTTGAGAAGTTATACCATTACTTCTGCTTGTCGTTTTACCTGGGTACATGCATGTGTCAAAGAACGGGGTTTTGAGCATTTGAACGGCGTTTCTTATCGGTTGCGGAGAAAAGGGTTACTGCGTTGCCGAAGGTGGTACTGGATGGGAGCACTGGCTATACATATCGATACCGATTGTCTGTCTATACGACATTATATTTTCATTTATATTTCACCACTTTCTTCTCAACCTAAACCTAGGCCGAGTGTCTTGAAGGCTCAATGGGCTCCCATTTCCCTAAATAGTGAAATGGACTTCCACATCTCACTGTGTGCACCAGCCTCAGAGCGTCAACTTGGCGTGGCTTTTTATTCATTAAAATCACAGTATATCTATTATCCAAGAAGCCTCTAATTTGATAGGAGGCGGGGAGTTCATTTCAAACATGCTAAAGAGAGAAAGAATACAATGATCTGAGCATCAGATCAACCACCAGCCTGTGTAGCGCGGGTTTGTCTTTTCGCGTGATCTTGCCTATAAGCGATGTAAAATCCACGAACACAAACATAATGAGTTAGCCAAACTCCTCCGGAACCCAGCCTTTCCTCTAATGATGCCTCCGGTACTTAAATACACAATTTTCTTTGCTAAGTATCTACACAAGTAATACTCACCTCACGTTCGGCCTCTTGCGCAAACATTCCGGTGTCCGTGTCATGATGTGTAGGATGTGTATACTTGAGCCGTCCTGTCGCTCAAGAGCAGAAGAGGTCCAATCAAATAGAATCAGTCGGCTTGGGCCATCCACTTCTACTCCTTGATGCCTTTTCATATTTTCACACTCTCTTCATAGTGAAAAATACTTGGCTACGTATATGAATTTCGTCTAGTGTATTGCCAAAGCATGGATCGCTTCTTAGTTGCTTCGCTGCGCCAGAGTCGCTGTGATGGTGCGTTCGGACGTAGCTCTACCTCTCAAAGCTGAAAACTCAAGACATGTTTGCTACAGGTGCTAATGCAGTTTCAGGAGGCTTGGAGGGTGTTTCGTCCATACTTGCGATTTGTGCTGGCTCTTCTAAGCGGTGCTGCGACTCAAAATAGCCCGTATTTGCCAAGGGTGTTGTCTCAGTGGAACGACGGAGGCCCTGTTGCCTGTGTCGAGGAACTAGGGATCGACTGTCAAGCTTTTGGGCTTGCTGATGAGAGCTTGAGCCTGCTGTCTGGGGAAAAGGACTTGCAGCAGAATGTCCTAATTTATTCGACAAGTGTCGTTGCTGTCGTTCGTACAAATCCACCACGGTTACTTTTCGGAGAACATCCTCCGGAGCCACGAGGTCACGGCTATGTGGCTGAGTATTCGTTGGAGAGGATAGACTCGCTGGATGGATCGACTGTTCGGATCTCAAATCTTGTGATGAATGATGCAGAGGCTGGTGCTTGCGTTGAACTTGGACGCCTTGATCTGCTTGGGTCTGGTAAGACTCATTAAATTGCTTGGGCCCTTGATCCTGCTGGTACAGATGAGATGGACTTTGTGGCACTTGCTGGCTCAGACTATCCCCAATCCCAATTGCCTATACCCCGGAGGCGAATGTGTCCGATATAGACGGTGTGTGTCTGGTAGTGGCACTTGAACGAAAAGCTAAAGCCTCTGCATCGGCTGATTGCGAACATCTTTCGCTAGTGCCAAGGTTTCTTGGATCTGTCTCCTGAGACACACGAAGACGCTTGGCTTGTGTCTCGTGAGGTGGATTGGTGATCAGGCCCGCGGTCCTGGGGGATGTTTGGGGGATATCAATCACTCGAGTGTTGGTGCAGGGACCTTCTCGTGAATTCTTTCTCTTTTTGGAAGAAACTAGGTCAGCGTCCTGGGGGTGGCTGGGTGGCCCCTGAGGTGCCTGTATGATAACAGAACTGCCAGCGGCTGTTGGTGTTTTGTTCTCTTGCGTGCAATCAGGCGAGCCAGTTGCGTCACCTTGCATTATGCTGGCCGCTACTTCAGTAGGATCGGGCAACTCTGGGAGAGAAAATGTGGTTCGAAGAGCACTGCCTGTCTCGGTCACATAACTTGAATCAGGAGTGGAAATTAGGGAGGTATACATGCTTTCCCTCGTAGTTGGCTCATGAGATTGAGGCCTTGAATCCCTTAGATGAGAGTTCGTTGGGTTGAATGAGGAAGAAGCAGGATTGGCAGGCAGTAGCCTGGGCTTGTTCCTTGACCCTTTAGGCCGACCACGAGGCCTGCCCGTACTCTTCGTGCGTGTTGACGTTGTAGCCGAAGAATTTGGCACGATCAGTGTAGATTCGCCGGTTGATTCAGCGGGTGTCATCGATGTACCTGTGGTTCTTTGGTCTTCCCCTGAAACATTTATCAATCTAGGGGTGATTGAGGGAGCGGCTGCTATAGAAATACGGCCCTTCGTAACACGAGGAAGTAGCTTACTCGAGATTTGGTTGTTAGAAGCACACGGTGGAGGCATATATAAGCGTATATCATTTGCAATAGACTCTGGTGGTGCATTCGAGCATTTGACAAGTGTCGAAAGCTGCGTACGATCCGTTCCACCGGGCCTCATAGCCAGGGGAACGAAGGCAGTACGCTTAGGACGTAGGTCTGTGTCTACTATCCTTTTCGTACTCCCCTTTGGCCTACCTCGTGGTCTCCCTGTCGAGGGTTTCGATGGCCTCTTGGCAGTTCTGTTTTCAACAAAGTTTGGAGGGAAGATTTCCGAAATCCACGAAATAAAGAGATCGCCCGAGCTTTTCTTCGAGCCGCTCTCAGAGGACTCCCCATCAGGAGTTGGGGGCCGCCGAGTGGCACCGCCGAACTGAGTAAGGGCACTGCAAAGCGTTTCTACGACGGTACTTGGGTGCAGCTTTCGTAAGAGTTCAAGAAGTCGATATTGCTCTGCTCTGACCTCTTCCGGTGGAAGAATTGTTGTCAAGAGCTTCGTAATGGCAGGCTGTTCTCTGTTAGCCTCCTGTGTGGGATCAACTGGAGCGGCAATTTCGTTCGACGGGTTCATGCTGACGTCCTGTGCCAAGTTCGCATCTAAAAATGGAGCGTCCTCTGGTTCATGGTCGATCCCGGATATGACGCCTTCTTTAGTTGATTCTGCTAGAATTTCTGTTTCAATGTTTTCCATGCTATCTGGTTCTGTCGATGAGTTCTCTTCAAGCCTCGCGCTGGTTTGTGCAGATCCCGTCTCTGCACGCCGCTCTTCATATGGCACAACAGTTCCGAGGAGTGAATGCTGAGAAAGTGGCCCGTGAATGTTTGCAGTTGCTGAAGGGGGGGTTGAGAGAGATTTTGGAAGATTCCGAGCAGCCGCTGTGTGTGGTGGCCGCGGTCTTCTTGGATAGCGATACCCTTGAACACTTGCAAGTTTGGCAGCAGCAGCAGTTCGTTCACTTGTAAGCTTGGCCGCAAGGTCGCGCTCCGTTATTTGCGGCTTCTGGATGTGCATATGCATAACACTGAAGTTACCTTGCTTCATGTTCGTCCTGCCCTTAAGCTTGCTTGGCACTGCGGTCCTGATACGACCATCGCGATATGGGTTGAGACTAGCAGCCGGCACTTTGTCCTCTTGCGGGGGACCAGGGCTAGATGAAACAGTTGTTCCATGATCCGGAGGATGGAATGGCTTCATCTGGAGATCAAATAAGGCATTGCCTACTTGCCAATCTGATCTGGTGGCTCTATGTCCAGGTGTCGACGCTGTACTGGGCGAGGCACCTGGGCTTGGACCTAGGACATGAGTAGTGTCGGGAGTGAGGATAGTCGAATCGGGCACAATGGCGTGTCGAGGCGCTGTGCATTGCCTGTGAGCCTATACATTTACTACATTCGACAAATTGTTTCGAACAACACGTACGTCCTTCTGAGACCATGACGTCTGGATGAGGCTGGGTCATAATACGCTATTGACCTCAGTAGCGATCTTACAGTGAACTTTTCGCGCAAAGGTCATCTGTGCAGGGCTCACGCAACTTCGATGATGCGCAAGTCGATGGTTCTTATATCGAGGTTTGTGGTGCTGTTGAAGCTCGAATTCCGTGTTAGTGACTGGAATCACTTAGCTTGGTCTGCGCTGTGCTTGTAGGCAGTCTACAGCACCCCGTGATAAAGGCTGTCCGGTAGTGGGGACCCCATGAACATCAGATGCGGCGGCAGTTACACTCAATAATTCGCGACCACATTGTCTCCTTGTCTTGAACTAGACCTAAGTACTCTTTTAGTGCCGTTGACAATGACCTTCGGGTCTTGTACATAAGTGACGCTATATATTAACTGACGATGGCAAGAGTGGTCAAATTACTCTACGCGAGGGACGTACAGAGTAGTTACTTTCAATCGGGGTATGAGGCTATCGAGGTGGGCAGCCACAAGCAGTCGTCATGCCTAACCCCACTAGCCACAGATCCACAACTGACTCCTGATCCCAAAGGGCAACTTCTACTACGTAAAGTACGGAGTAAAGTAGTAAGATATTAGGTAGTGCAGTGCTAGCAACTCCAGCAACACTCTCGCCCTATAAACGGAACGTAACGCGATACGATCCAACCTCGCCCTCGCCCTCGTTCTATCCGTTTTTCAACAGCAAGACTTCAACGGAGAGCCATTTATCGATCTATGAACCCGTGAGCTTGACTCACGAGCAAAGCCATAGCTTTCACCGTGTGGAGCTGCCCGCGTTCTTCGCTGGTTTCACACTCATCAAACCGACAGTCTATCTTGCAGATATTCTCGACATAATTCATCCATTGGATATCTTGTAGCTTGAGCTTTCTATAATGTCGACGAAATACGCATTCCTATCTTTGCCCCAGGGCGTCTTTGACTCGAGCGATCGCGATGATGCCAAATCATCATTGCGCGGGACCATCTCTTCCGACAATGGGTCCGTTCTGCCCTTCAACATCCCCGACTTCAAGATCGGTACTCTGGATGCCCTGGTGCAACAGGCAGATGAGCTTACCAAGCTCGAGGCGTCATGCCAGGCTGTTGTGTCCAAGGTCGCCGATTTGCTGAAGAATGTGCTCGAAGGTGACGAAGATCGTATCGCCAAGTATAAGATGGTCAACGATAGTCAGTCGCGTACACTTGTTTCGTGACCGGATAGTCGCTAATCACTCACAGCAGAACCCACTGACCAATACGTGAGTACTTTCAGCTGGAACAAAATCCGATATCGAGCCGACAAGTCCCTTGCAGTGCTTATTAGCACTTTGCAAAAGGCGCGTTGATCCACCAACCTCAGTCCTAGGCTCCAACTAACATGTCCTCAGGAATTAGCTAATGTTGACACCGACGTGAAGACAAAGTTTAATCAGTATAACTCTGTCAGGACAAACCTTGCAGCTCTGCAGCGCCGCCAAACGTGAGTATTTCCCACTGGTCAAAATACAATCTTCAGATCATTGACAGTCTCAATCAGCGGCAACCTCTCTACCAAGTCCTTGACCCCCATTGTCGACCCGAAACTTCTTGTGCAGGATTCTGAGTACATCGAGACACACCTCATTGTTGTTCCTGGCAATGCAAAGAAGGATTTCATCAAGGAGTATGAGACAATATCACCCATGGTTGTGCCTCGCTCGGCTGTCGAGGTGGCCAAGGATGACGAGTTTGTTCTCTTTGCTGTGGCGACATTTAGGAAGCATAGCGCCGAATTCCTCGCCAAGTGCCGAGAACAGAAGTGGACGCCCCGTCAGTACAAGTACGTTGAAGGTGGTCGACAAGAAGAGCAAAGGGAGCTCGATCGAGTCACCCACGAAGAGCGCAAGGTTTGTGGCGAGGCTCTGCGTATGGGACGTACGGGATGGAGTGAAAGTGTCATGATCCGGATACATGTTATGACATTAAGGGTCTTTGTTGAGGCAGTTCTTCGCTATGGCCTGCCTCTAGATTACGTATCGGTCCTAGTCAAGGTGAGCCTATCGAATGTGTCCCAATTCACATCACTGATCACATTCGCAGACTACATCCAAGCTGGCGCCCAAGGTCAAGGCTGCGCTGGACTCAAACTACTCGTTCCTGGGCGGCAATGCCTTTGGACGGGACAAGCGAGGCAAGATTACCAAGGACGACGCTGCGCTGAGCTCGGAGATGGCAGCCGCTGGTTTCCAGACTGGCGAGGGACACGAATACACGGCATACGTATACTACGAGATCGAGTTTCCTTAGCGAATGGCGCGGCTGGAAGGTTGGCGGAGGGAAGACAAGCTGAGAAAGAAGAACGATAGAACTAGTCACCTGCATGCAAGAAACGCCTATTTTCTACCCTGTCATTATGCCTCTTGAGTGACGATGGCCGGTGTCACATGGCACTAATATCCGATCTACCTCTTTTCAAGCGCGAAACACAATTATGAATTTTATGCCTATTTCTTGTTGAGATAACCCTTCTCATTGAGCCACTGAACAATCTGAGCAACACACTCCTCAACTGAGTTCTCGTGGGTCTTGATAGTGATCTCGGCGTTCTCAGGCTCCTCGTACGGAGCAGAAATGCCGGTGAAATCCTTGATCTCACCAGCGCGAGCCTTCTTGTAAAGACCCTTGGGATCACGCTGCTCGGCAACTTCGAGGGGCACATCAACGTATACTTCGATAAAGGGGATTGGCTCATCGCCGCCCTGTGTGGCTTGCTCGTGCAGATCACGGGCGACCTTGCGATCCGCTCTGTAGGGAGAGATAAAAGAGGTAATGGCGATGGTGGATGAGTCCGCGAAGAGCTTGGCGACTTCGGAGATGCGGCGAATGTTCTCGTTTCGGTCAGCCTCGGAGAAGCCAAGGTCCTTGTTCAGTCCGAAGCGAACATTGTCGCCGTCGAGACGGTAGGCAGCGACGCCGAGGTGAAGGAGATGCTGCTCAAGCGCAGTGGCGACAGTGGACTTGCCAGAAGCAGAGAGACCGGTCAGCCAGATGGTGAGACCGCGCTGGCCACGGGTCTCGTTGCGCTCCTTCCGCGATAAGGAAGGGTGCCAGGTGATGTTGCTGTGGAGCGCGTCATTAGTTAGCGATACCTCTGGTGCTGAAGTGGGATGTAGAGCAAAGTATGGATAGCGGGGTAATGAATGGATTTGGAGACTTGGAGACAAGATTTAGAAGCCAGATAGTAGGCACAGCAAGGACAGGCAGTGTACGAGATGAGCGGTTTGCTTTTTACTTACGTAGCCATTGTGTAAGCAAGATATGTTGAGATGGGTATTGGACAATGAAGGAAGGAAGGAAAAAAAGAAGAGTTTCCAATCGGTGGAGGGTGAGAGAGAATGGCAGTCTACTACCTAATGTAGATATTACGGAGGGAGTACCTAAGGTTCCTACCTAGAGTACCAAATCGACCAGAACCGACCTCACGACCTAAATGATAGAATTCTATATCATCTTTCTAGCTATACGCCTACATGATTCGCTCCAGGAACCTCCATATGTGATGTAGTAATTGCCCGCAACTTGCCCTGGCAATGTCGTGATCGGGCCATCGGGCGGCAGAAGCCACTGCTACAGACTCCCCGGAGGTCCACCTTGATAAGAGTATCATCAGCTTATGAGAACTCATATTGAGTATGACGACATCAGAGGCCTTTCCGTCCCATACAAGCCTATTCGTTAAGTGGCCGGCGCAGGTCCAGCGACCCCACGGCGCCTGCCCGATGTGCCGGAAGTCGGCCCCGCGAAAAGGGAAAAGGAAAAAAAATCCAACTTTAATCAAATGGGGAATTTCATATTCTTTCTCTGTATAATAATACATGGCAGATAAATCGATAGGCCACACTCTATCGAGTTTCCCAAAGGAAACGCTCTATATGCAATTAGAATGTTTTCTTGTAAAATGCTCTGTCGTCCATCATTTATGTCACCTGCCGACTGCGAGGTTCCTCGTCTACCGCAACACAACCTATATAAAATGCACTTGTCACTCCCGTCGCTCGCTCAAAGAAAGAAGAGGTGGTCGTAGCACGTGTCATCTATTCGTCTAACCAATTTTAGGCATCATCTATAGGGGCGCATTAGAAAATCTTCAGAATATCGGTACCAAACGATACATGACTTACCGCAGCATACTTGGGCGAGATGAACAGTGCTTGCGCTTCGGCCACTATCGTCGGCTTCTCGCCAGGCTCGGCCAGTAATTCGATATGGCCCCTAACCCAGGCCTTGCGGCCTTCCACCTTGTATGTCTCCGCTCGAAGAACCAAGAAGCTTCCCGCTGGTGTGGGTTTGCGATAGTCGACATTGAGGTTTGCTGTAACTGCAATGTTATGGGGCAGCGCACCGAAGGAGCAACGTCCGAGACCCTCATCCAGCATAGTCGCCAGGAGACCACCATGTACAATACCAGGATGGCCGCACAGGTCGTAACCGACATATGCTATAGACACAAGTTGCTTGCCCTTGGGCGCCATCCAGGCGTACGGTGGTACTGGCATTTTCCCCTCGCCGATGAGCGCTCCTCCTGTCAGGCTCCGACTTCGGTATGATCCGGGCATTTTCATGTGTGGCCGCGATTCGGTGAGTTCGGGGTTGGCGCGGAGCTCGGCAACGAGCGGATGTTTGTTGATTGTCTCTTCCACCATCTTCGCCTCTTCGTGGTTAGCGACGAATCGCCGCAGGCTCTCTTCGTCTGAGTGGAAGCCCAATCCGTTCGAATGCATCGTGTACCATGTTCCAAAACCGCCTGCTGTGCTTGCGCCTGCGCCGGCGAGCAACATACCTGCTGCTCTCTTGAAAGCACCACCAGCAGCTGCTGTGGCTGCTACGAGTCAGATTTGTCAGTATATCTTGTGGGTATAAGTGCTTTGAGGGACGCAGGCACACCTCCAGTCGCATGACTGCGGGACTGCGTAAGACGAGCAAAATGTTTGCAAGCTTGCGCTCCAAGACGTCCATTTTGACCAACTTGTTTAGAAAACATAGCGAATTTGTTGTTCTACAGAGTGAACTCTGATAAAGAAGCAAAGGCGAAAGTAAAGACAAAAAGAAGAAAAATTTCTATAAAAAAAAAGAAGTAGAAGTTGAGAAATGCGCCGCCTCGGCTTCTGATTAAATTTAAGGTTGTCTTGATCATCGGCGTTTCTTCCGCCTTGCCTCGGATAGGAGGGTTGGCCTCGGCGTTTATTATGCACTTAAACGATAGCTAAATAACGTTGCTCCTGGGTAGATACCCACCTAACGTGGAACGGTGGAAAGCTATGCATAGTGGCTTGTTAGTAGATATATAGAGGTAGGTTTTAAAAGTCTTCAATAATACTAAAAGTACAATAAATAAGGTAAAAGAGCTAGTATCT
>VYWZ01002815.1:0-11855 GCA_008711595.1 Fusarium xyrophilum
TTGTTATCTGTGTGTTTTCTCGGTGAAGCCTCCCTAAAAGGAAGGCGCGAATTCTGTGACTTCCTAATTGAGCCTAGTGTCGTCACGTGACACCATTCAAGGCATGTGGCAGGCTGTCACATTTGACACCGGCATATACGTCGGTTATACTTTTGCAAGGTTGAGCCTGTTGACAAGGTTCGAAATTTGACTTCGTTGGGTACAGACCTCATCATAAAGCTTGGCGGTCTCGAGATCGACAACGCCCCCGAGGCACAGCAATCTCATTAGTGCCCGCTCGTTAGGCTTCTTGAGGCTTAGCTGACGAAACCCTTGGGCTTCGAGCATTAGCGCCCGACGCTCGAGGACGATATTCCAGGCTGACTCTGGGTCCAACTGATCTGACATCACGCTTAGCCCCGCATCGTAGACGCTGCGGTAGGCGTACAGGATTGGGTCGACCATAATCGCTGCACACGTCCAATTCATGTGTCCTACTGCTCCAGAGACGTCAAGAATCTGTTCTGCAAAGTGCAGGTCAAACACACGTTTATCCTTGACTTCCCTGAGTTTTGTTATGCATACTGGCGCACTTTCAGCCTGTGCGAATTGCCCGTAGTTGAATTCTGACCTCGCCCTAAGTATCTGCATGATCTGATCGTGTTGTTTTGGGGTAACCATTGCGAGGCAGGGCACAATCCCTGCTTCAGCTGCTCGAAATAAAATCACGTCATGGTTCAGAGCCAGGATGCCATCGTCGCCCGTGCGGCGAAACAGGTCCATGGCTAGCTGATCAACTTTGCCAAGGTCGTTGATTAGCACCAATGTGATAAGTGTATTCAGGTCTGTGGGTTCTGACAAGGCATCGGTGAGGCGATCGCGAAGCCACTCAAAAGAACCTCTTTTCAATCGAGTGGCCTCTGGCTGTGATGTCACAAAACTGTCGTAATCGTTATTGCACAGCCAGCGAAGGCTCAATATGGAGGTTAAAGTTCGTTTCACTTCATCATATTCTTTGTCAAACAGTGTCATGGAAGGTGACAGTGTTGAAGCACATGTGAAGGTCCTGTCGCGGATAGAATATGCTCTCTTGAGGCGGATTAGCTCCTGGGGATAGCTCTCACCAATGAGTTTGATGACCTGGAGGTCAGAGCTGCAGAAAAAGGTCTTGGAGCTAAAATGTCCGCCCGTTAAAGGCAAGTATAGGGCAGCAGTATTTGGCCAATCAGTGATGAACTTGAACATGCCAAATCCAAGGTGAATGTACTGTACATCATTCCTCGCCGAAGGGGACTCCCTGGCTTTAGATCCTATATTATTGCGGCTATTGTTTGTGACGGTTGGGTCCAACTNNTGCTTGGGTTTATTATTAGCAGGTTATATAGAGCATAAACTGAGCATTATGGAAGTATTGTATCTCTTAATAGTAGATTAATATATATTAGGCTTAATTAATATAAAAAGTGCTAACTATATAAAACAGTATATAGAATGTATTAAAGTGCTATATAGGGAAGTATCTAGATATTAAGAAGCCTTTACGAATGATTATTATACTGCTATTACTATAAACAGCCTAACTAAAAGCCAGATAGAAAAGGCTAAAGATATTATATTACCAAGAATTAGCTATCTTAGGCCTAATATTAACATTTTCTAGTATACCCCTTCAAAAGCTAGGGATGGAGCCAGAGAATATATGTATAGTTAGCGATTCCGTAAAGGCTAATATTAAAGGTATTCTTAATATAAAAAAACACCTATCTGATACTTACCCTCTTCTAATAGCTCTTCTAAAGTAATTTTTAAATCGGAAATTCCAGTTATCTATTAATTTAACTAGTTAGGCATAGTTCTGGAGCCCTTGTTAGAATCCAGCTTTAGACTGAGCTTCCCCATCCCAAGGCAGATGAGGAACTTTGCTATACCGTTAATTACTACATAGAATTTAGTAGGGCTCTGTGCTCTTATTGTCAAAGATTATTACCATTGTATATAATAGAAGACATACCTTTATCTAGGCTATTTACGTACTAGACTCTAAAGGTTCAAGTCAATCAAGATTTTTTCGGATGCTGGCTCAGTATGTCGGGGCGGTGTACCTCAGATTACTGCAGGCAGCTAATAACAACCCCCTTCACGTCCAGTGTGTCTGATCAAGATGGGGTTCACAAGGTTTAGCCATTAATCAATCTCTCTATCCGCAGCCTTTATTCTGCCGTAGCTGTCTTCGTATTTAGCCTCAGCCCTCTTACCCTTCCTGTAACTTGAAATGAGATCAAGATCCTGTTTGTTTGTGGATAAAGACTGACCTGTTTACCGTAGTGCCCGAGATGCGCTGGCAGGATGGTGACTGGTGGCGCCTGGAACCTCTCAGTCAGACGAGACAACAACACTAGAATACAAGATAGAGTCCCCAGCTCAATAACCACAGCGCGCCAGGTCTAATGCAGCCATGCTTACTTTTCTGTACGTGTCGCCCAAAGCCACCCATGACCGGAACAGAATCATTATGCAACCCTTCGTTTCGCCCAAGCAGCCACCTACGAATGTAGCCTAGGTTGTTAGGTACCCTACATCAGCTACTCCAATAGAGGCTCGCACGGTTAACCATTTACACCACCTAAAGCAGGCCCTAGGCTCGATGAGACATTGATGAGCATTGATTCCGATGCTGATCGGAGACTCCGAGCTCAGTACAGCGACCGGGCACGAGCGTGCAGTAGTGTGGCAGGTATAATTAAACTATCCGCATAGCAACAAGTTATGGCTAAGAGCTGGAATCAGCACAGAAAACTTAGACAATACTCCAACATCTCGACTGTACCAATGCGGGTTCAAGAGAAATGGTTCGGAAGTACCACGAGTAATACGAAATCCACTGAACAGATACAAAACAGGCCCTTGCTTGTTCGTAAAGTTTGTCTGCCTCAGTAACCGGCTCGGGCTGACCATGCTGTACTGTGTAACCGTGATTGTAGCGTGTGGCTGCATATGACGCTACCAGAAAGTACCAATTTATTATAAACATCTCCTCGCTGTTACATCAAAAAGTGCAAGAGTATCTCACACGGAAATCTTGCTTGTCCGGTGACAGTAAAACAAGGCTCTGATACCTGGCTTTCCCTTAGACCTGTTTTGGTGAACTTCTGTGCATTGCTGTAAAGCACGATTGATGTATGACAACTATACTAATCTTTGCCAATGGTTGTAGTGAAAACGTTGCCCGTTCCCTGGAAGCTATAAAGTTTGCCTGATCCTGTGTTTTTGGCAGTTCCACCCACGTTGGACCCAGTGTCTTTCAATTCCTCGTCCTTGACTGACTCCGGCACTTGTGACAATTCATCGATAGCCGTAGCTAGATTCTCCCTCGTCGTAGTCCTCAGGAAGTGGGTTTTCACCAGCACATCCAAGTCATCCATCATCAGCCTAGCCAGCACCTCCACCTTTTTGTCCTTTCCCTTTCGCCGAATGACCAGTTGGTACCGCGTAATCCTTGACATCCCACGGTAAGGGGCCAAAGTCTCAAAGATCTCTCTAAGCTGGTCTGCTTTAGACTGACAGCTCTGCATCAGATTTCGAGACGCAGCAATGGCACTGTCGCTCATAGCTTTCGTCTCGGCTTTGAACTGCATCAGCGTCTCGTCCACAATGGGTAGCCGATTAAGCACTTCTTGAAATGCCTGCGGAGTTCCGTCTACCTCTTGGTAGTGCTTATGCAGCTCAATGATGAACCTGACAGCCTTCGCAGTGGCATCAATCAGGGTAATTGTGCCTGAAGCAACATCCATTCCGAGATTGTTCTAAGCAAATGCGAAAGGTCCTAGTTAGCGGTGGGTGGTCTGTTTGTGACCTAGGCTAGCAGAGAAAAGACCATAAACACTTACACAGAAGTACGGGGAATACGGTAAAAAAAAATAAAAACACTTCACAGTGTATTGAGGTGGTATAGAGTTCGGAGACGAGGGCCAAAAGATGCAATGAACGAAGCGGCGGCTTACAGTAGCGGATGCAAGTTTGTAATGTTGGAGAGGACGTCAGTAAAGAACTGCGACATACCGGGGCTCTAATATACATCTCAGCTGTACGTACGCAGCCAGCTGCTGCCTGGAAGCACATTTGTTGCGCCAGTACTGAGACAGTGGGAATTGGCATTTCGACTTCGCGCACAATGGTAGGCTGAGCAACTGTATAGCATAATTTGCTCATGCAAGTTGTAAGCCATGACACACGCTATCGCCGTCGATCTCACACCCCTGCTTACTCCTTGGCGCTGGACGACCACTCATGTCAGAGTGACCTGCAAGCCCATCACATCCGTTCCACATTTGCTGGACTTGGCATTCAGGCTGAGGATGTCTTGCTCCGGAGTGTTTTCCATTTCAAGGCTATGCCTATAGCTTCGAGAGAATGGAGTTCTCTGCCAATCCACCTTTTCCTTCGATCGGCATGGTCTCCAATACCTCCTGATTACCACCAGATCCTGAAAATCCAGAGTTGGAAGTCAACATGTCGGGAGGCGCTGCTCATCAAACTGGACCTGGATATATGTTCAATTTCCAGGGAACCGGCAACGTTTTCTACTTGAGTAAGTCGTTTTAGAGCTGACTACATAAATCTATAGAGATCTGATCAGCTATTACTCCGTAGAGCAACGAATATTGGCGCTGCCGACAGCTGACCCCATCAATGAGTTCTTGAAAACACTGGTTTTTCCATCCATGAATGACCGATGGCATGGTATTTGTCCGGCAGTTGATGGTACATGCACATGGATATTCAGTAATCCTGAATACAAAAGATGGGAACAAGGCGATGGTGACAGGTTGTTCTTGATCGAGGGCGGTCCGGGCTGCGGGAAGTCGACTCTGTTCAAGTGCCTTAGGAACCATCATTCAGCCATAAAGAAAGATAGTTCTGGGTTGAAGACGCTTGTTCTATCATTTTTCTTCAAAGCTCAGGGTGTCGAGCTACAAAGGTCACGCCTTGGGCTTTTCCGAACCCTGCTCTACCAGCTTGTATCGAAAATGCCAAACCTCAAGGCTTCCTTTCTAGAACAACTTCGCGAAGAGTCTAGAAAAGGTCAAGAACGACTAAACGAGAAGCAAAAAAAGCCCGACAAGAATCGAGAACAGTCTCGCGAGGATATTGAGCCTGACAGCGGAAACAGCTCTTCTGATTATGATACAGCCCTCGAAGACAACGTCGAAGAGAACCTGAACTGGCATTTTACAGAGTTGAAGCAATTTCTGAGCGCTTTTCTGCACAAGGCCTCCAGAACGCGGTCAATCTGGATATTCGTCGATGCCATCGACGAATGCTGCGACGAGACGACTGAGTCTCTCGCGCAACTATTCAAGACTATCTGTCAAGATAACAACGCTAACGAAGGCGGTGTTCGTATCTGTTTCTCATCGCGAGACCATGTGGAATTCAACCGTACTTATGGATACTCCCTTAACGCGCAAAACGAGAACAGGAATGACATAACCGCATATGTTCAGACAAAGCTATCAGATGCAGAGGTGCTCTTCTTCATAGAGGACCCGGACATCGCAGATTTTATCGCCGAAGAAGCTTGTGGAATGTTCGTGTGGGCCCAGATGATCACTGAACGTATCCTCAGACCTGAAACCAGTGGCCAGACCCCGGAGTTCATTCGTGCAGAGATCAAGCACTACTCGGGCAAGGACCTTGACAGCCTGTACGGAGGGGTTCTCGACGATATGCAGCAAGATATAGAGTCTTTATGCCTTATGGAGTGGCTCACGCTGTGCGAAACACCGTTGACAGTTGACGAGATACAATGGGCACTGGCCTTGCATCCCGAGTGCTGGGGTACCTTCGAGAGCTTTTCAAATGCGAAAGAATCGCCCGGCTTCAGGAGCTTTTCGAAAGAGAAGGTCATTGCATTGAGCCGCGGGCTGGTGGAATATTCCGGAGACAAAGTTCAGTTCAGGCACCAATCAATGAGAGACTTTTTTTGCGATAGAGGTTTGGCCAAATTGAGGATATCATGTGGCATCAGCACATCCATCCCTTTCAGGCAAGCCAAGGCCGAAGCACACAGGAACCTTACTTGTGTTTGTTTGAAGTATCTGAAGCTGATGAACTACGAAGCCTCGCAACAGCCGGAACTCTTTAGGTACAGGGAAACGATGAGAGCGACAACGCTTGAGGAGGAATTTCCTCTTGCGAGATACAGCACTATCTACTGGACTACTCACGCCACCCAGTACGAGCTTCATGCAAGTCAGATCGACAGTCATGCTAAGGATCAATCATACATCAAAGGCCTTCTCGGCCACCAGCCACATGATCTGAGATTCTGGCTACAATGTCTTTACACATTCTCAGAGGATTTCAATAGCGTTGGCAAAGTCATATCTGCCGCGAACCAAGAAGACCCTACCAGGGACAAGGCCATGTTCCCCCGGGGCAAAACCAACTTAATCCATGTCGCCGCAAGGATGGGCATGGCCACTCTATTTTATGCACTGGTTCAAGAGAGCCTGCTGCGTAAGCAGAAGTCAGAGAAGGATGTTCTTGACTTCAACACCGAAGATGACTACGGTTACACGGTACTGTATCTTGCTGCTGTCGGAGGCAACGGCCACATCATCAAACGAATTCTTGATGATCATCACTTCATCAACAAACCGCTCAACCTCAGAAGCACTATGATAAAAACAGATCATAATTCCTGGCTCCCAGTGGTAGAATGCCCACTTGTCATGGCTCTGAGAGCAGGTCATGGCCCTGTCGCTCAAATTCTTCTCAAGCACGGACGTGAACACAAACGGTTTGATCCCAGCAAGTCGTGGTTCAGCTCCACATTCGCCTTTTCAGCAATCGTGAATGGCGTTAGTAGGATTTCCAACATGCCCAGATACGGCTCCAACCTAACCAAACCTTTACTTATAGCTCACGCATTGGTAGAGGGGAGTGCGGGGTCTTCGCAACCTATACCCAGGGAGGAAGAGGGCTTACAGACCCGAGGGTTTATCAAACGAAAATTGCAGCCCGTAGGCCAGTTCCTTATGAAAGACCCTGACGAAGCAATGTTGAGGTTTTTCGACGAAGTCCTGAATGTCGGCGACTTGGAAAGCAGCGATTTCCCGGCCGGCAATGCTTTGCATTTAATGGCTCTTGACGGCAGGCTTGAAATGGTCAAAGTCTTGCTCGCCTCTGACATGGTCGACATCAACGCCACTAATCCTCTTGGCTGCACCCCATTAGCCTTTGCGGCGAAGGAAGGCCATGCCGAAATTGTTGACTATCTCTTGGAAAACGGCGCTGAACCGTATACCAACGTCAACTATAGAAACTCGCCTCTTTTCTGTACTTTAAATAAACAACTTGAGGGTGGACAGAGGATTATAAAGGCCCTGCTGAAACAAGACATCCCCGAGAACTCGTCTCAACTAGCTTTGCACCTTTTAGCAGCGAAACTCTTGGGAGACTACAAACTAGTTAGGTCATGCGTGAAGAAGAAGCCAAAGCTGTTGCGTCCGTTTGCGGAGTCTTTGGAGAAAAAGGCCTGGCCTGAAGACTGGGAGGAATGTCGACGCCTGTTGTACAAGTACATCAGGACTTATGAGGCTGAATGGGTAAAGGACAAAGTTGGAACTGCTACTGATTGGTTTAAAGAGGCTAAGGAGAAGAATTTGAAGAAATGGTGGAAGAGTAAGGAACCGTGAGTAGAATTGTTATAAGTTTCCTTGACTAAATAAAGGCCTTTTTATAGTACATAATTGGTCATACTGTTGTTTCGTTTCGTCCTCTTATACCATTGCCAACTAAGCAAGCTTGAGAGAACTGAAGGTATTGGCGTAGATGTGATTGAGGATATGAGGGAACTGGAGCCTTTGCCCGCCTAGCCGTGGTAAGGAATGATGTTGCATTGACTCCCAGAAACCGAAGGACAATAATATGTAACTGCTTGGTAAAAGGATTAGCTTCATGAATAGCGCATAGGATTACGGCGGTGGTGAACTCTGTTATACAGCATATTTGATATCAATGGCGGTTGATGGGCCCATCAATCTATGTAACTTTCGCAGCTCCGCGGACGACGTACGAAGATCCACCGACGTTCCGCTGATGTGGCAAGCATGGTAGATATTCTCCCGTTGCGTCTCCAAGGTCGAAATTGACTTCAATTGCCGGCTTGTTCAGCAAAGGCTTAGAGACATCTTTTGCTGAATACAAGCCGGGTAGCGAGTCGCATGTCCTAAAAAGGGGCCATAGATGATAGAGCAAGTCAATAGATACCTATTGAATCCAATCACCGACCCATTTTCCTTGAATACCGATTTATAGTCAACTAATACATGATGCCATACTCCAACATAGGGAGAGCTCTCATCAATGGTCTCTGATGACTGATAATGTTGCATTTATCGGTCATTATTTAGGCGCAGAGACTAACTTGATTAACTTGATACACGGCACCTAAATAATACTAGGTCACAGAAAGAAGACCATAATATATTTGTACATAGAACAATACCAGGAGACCAGGAATGGATGTCACTGGCTTAGCAGCCGAGTCGAGGTGCTGATTCGGCTCTTTGCCGGCCGTGTTAGCCGACAAAGAGCTCGTATCTAGAGATCAGCCTTGCAATCGGGTGGAACCAAGGCATCTTATACCAACCAATGTTCGCCAGTGGGGATGTAAACGAGAAAGTACCATTATGACATTCGACGTCTGCCAACGAACCTAGAGTGGCTACATCACTATATATTAAAACCATTTTCCTTCAGCAGGGCGTCAACTGCCCTCCTGATATCCCGCAGCGAAAAGTCAGTCCGATTGCTCGCCGTGGCAGGGTTAACCTTGTTGTCGTAGAACAAAGTGCTCGAATCCATGCGATCACGAAGCTCATGCACAGAAGCCAGACTCATAGCCACAAAAGCAGGTTCCGACTTCCTGTCAACACTCTCTATAGAGCCCAAGAACCTGGCACTTTTCCAGCTGTCTTTCGAGCTGAACACAGAGACCCCAGTTGTATTCGTGGCAGTGACATCTTCTGCCATCACCAAAACCTTCCCGCCGTACCGGTGAGGTACGCTGACGGAACCTGCACCAGAGAAATTGTGATAATTTGTCTGTGGGATGACAACTGGCGAGTGATGGCGACAGCGAATAGCTAATTTGACGAGCTGGTGTTTAGCATATCGCTGGCGACGAGCGTGTCACCGATGCGAACGACTCCTCCAAACCCAAAAGAACGTGGAGCGGTTGTTGGTTCGCGGACGTTTCGCGGACGTAGAACGGCGAGACTTTATCCTTGCAGTCAATGTGAAGGATACTGGCTGGATAACCACCGTTCACGTAAAGATCTCCATCAAGGCCATTGTCAATATCAAGAAAAGCCCCGCTTGCTGGTGGCTGTCAGATTAATCTTGGTGCTTGCGAAAGTATTCAGATCGACTTTGACGACAAAGTTATCGCCGCTTATATCGTTTCCTGCAGTTAGAAAGAATGGATCGGCCTCTACGACTCTACGATAGCAGCCAGAACGTTGTTTGCGGGGTCGAGAACAGTCCCAGAGAGTCTTGAGCTGGAAGGTTCCAGGCCGCTGTGGCTTACTCCAGGGATAGAGATAACTCGTTCGATCGATGAGCTGTAGGAGTCCCAGACAGCGACGCTACAGCCCAGCCACGTTTTGCTTCTAGTGCACCCTCACTGCTAGTGCAGCCTCCCTCGGCCATGACAGCAGCTAGCAGGCCATTTTGAGCTGCGCGTCCGACGTGGAATGACTTGCAGTGTGAACCGAACATCTGTCGAAGACCGGTGACTTGAGTGGCTGCCAATCCAATGGCATGGGTGGTCTTTGCTGGAGATAGTCCTAGCATATTTGGGACCGCAACCGCTGCCCGAATTGACCCAACTGCGAAGGTAATATGCCTTGAAGGTTGTAAGTTGATGTGACAGACATGTAGATGTATACACTTACCAGCCAACATCGTAGTGTTCCGGCCAAACGGCAAGTCCAGCCTTGCATTCAGCTTCTATACGAGCCACGAGAGCTGTGGTGAACTGCTTTCCTGAGATACCACCTCTCCACTCGACAGCAGCAAGAAGAGCGCTGGCAACAGGTCCTGTCGGATGGATGATGGTACGGAAATGTGCATCTTCATAGCCATGGACGTGTGATGCCATGCCGTTGATCAACGCCACATGTTGAGCATCTGAACGTGCAGTCCCCTGGTGTCCAAGGAGAGATGCTGCAGGTGGGCCGAAGAAGAGAGATAATGTTTGGTGCTGGAGGTAAGACAATCTATGTTAGCTACTGGTTGGCTGCGTAGGTGCTCAACATACGGCGATCTTTGTAGCTTCATGCTGACTCCCTGCTATTGTGCATCCAGCCCAGTTGTAGAAGCTTCGAATAGCTGCGCGGACTACGTCTTCCGGAAGGTCCGAGTATTGAAGGTTGTGCGCCTAGGTGGCGAGACGTCGAGTAGCCATTGCGACTATGCAGATGATGTTTATGCTTAAATTATTAACTTGTATCTCAGCAGAGATGCGGTTGGTAGGAAGGATAGAGATCCCAGGTGTTTATATCTAATGGTGGTGGTGGCTATTCCGACGTCATCGGCTCTTCCGTCGGCTCAGCCGATCCTTTGGAGGCCGATCGAGCCGCAACAATTTACATTGGTTCAAGCGACTGACTAACACGACCACTGATGTGTTATGGCCAATATGGCACTACTACTAGAGTCGGTGTAGAAGCCCAAGTTACGGTTAGTCTACGAAAGATTGCATCGAAAGATTGCTAAAGATAAAAGGCGATCCATCTCCCCAGATCCCCAGATTCTGACAAGTATCTCTCCACACTCTGCTTTATCGTCATACTTCAGCTCCTCATTCTCAAGTCAACTATACTTGCTAGCATTCTTTATCCTGGTGAAAGATGGGTTTCTCTGAATTTCGAGGGAGGAAACTCCAGATGGCTCAGATCTGGGCTGTCGTTCTACCATGCTATCTCTTATAAGTCAACCAGATGTATTTACTTGTAGGCAAGGTGAAAGCAGCTGATGAGGTTTTTTCTTTGATAAACAATTTCGGCTGCAACAACTCTATCGCCGGAGGCTTCTTCAGTCTCCCCTTGTGGATAGTAACCTTTCCTGCCCTCGATACGGTACATACAAAAGGAGTGACCAAAGACCATAACTCTACCCTTGAAGTGCGATCTTCACCTCCATGTATTCGTGACCTTCTTACTGACTGCAGTCTTCAAAGGGACCCGTCGTAGCTATGTACACCCTAGGCTGTCTCTCCGGCTGCCTCAGCTGCATCTGGCTAGGCGACAAGCTCGGCCGGAAGAAAACCATCATGTTCGGCGCCTCGATCAACACAATAGGTGCAGCTCTAGAAGCCTCCTCCTACTCACTGCCGTAACTGATAGTCGGTCGACTGTTGTCTTAGTACGGCTTTGGACATATTGCATCCACAGCTCCGAACTGGCAAGCAGAGTGTTCTGGCGCTGCTCACAGGGGTGCGGCGGTGATTCTTGAAGGCTTGCTTATCTCCTTCGACCTGGCTATCGGGGGATGGGCGTATCTGGGCATGTCCTCCCATCACGGCCCTCTCCGCCTCTTGCACCGCATGTATCCCGCCGGCGCGGCGCAATGCTTCCAGCAGGTGAGCGGCATCAACGCCCTGGCCTTCTTCCAGGCCAAGATCTTCGAAGACTACCTTGGCCAAACGCCCAGGACGGCAAAGATCATTGCCTAGACCTCTCAAGTCTCACCTCTCATCATCAATAAATACTTCACCGATAATGTCCCATTCACAAACCGAATCATCAAGCGCCAGACCTGCTCGTCGTCGCCCTCGGGGTCTCGTCGCCTGCCGCCCTTGCAAGGGC
>VYWZ01002816.1:0-10580 GCA_008711595.1 Fusarium xyrophilum
CTCCATCCCGCCCGCCCCTTACCATCCTTGAATGTTTAGTTATCCATCTTTATTCATCCATCCCTCCCTCCCTCCTTCCGTCTATTTACTTGTTTTGGTCACATATCATCCACTAACTTTGCTCGAGTCTTTGTTCTGGCAGATAAACTTGTTATTTCTTGTATTAGCACCTTCACTCAAGTCCCTTCCTTCGATTGCGTCACGACATCTCCACGTCTCCTTGTTGCCTGCTGTGCGCGTCCGTCCTGGTGTGACACTATCATCTCAACGTTTTTGACCGCCGAGCTTACGCCGCCCACGCATACGCATCACATTCCATTTCCATCTCTGACCGCTGTCTTGCCGCCAGATCATCGCGAATTGCTACGTCAACAGGGGCCCGAGGCCTCGAATATCCCAATGCCGAATAAGAATGAGGCCTTGTCCTCGATGGATCCCTTCTCACCTGCACATCAACCCGACGAGGGTTACTCCGAAGATCCTCTCACACCGACCGCCGTCAATCAAGAGTTATCGACCGCTTTTGCTACGCTGCGTTCTCCCTCAGACTTGAGCACATGGCTTGTCGCGAACTCGTCGCTTCTGCCCCTCGAGGTCAGAACAGGTATGTTGTGTTGATCAGATTGCTGGAGTCTATTTGCTGACTGTTGATAGAACTGACCATGGCGTTACTCGACAACTTGCCCACGTCTGTCATCGCCGAGATCGTCCACCGATTGTATCCACGGCTTTACATCGATTTTATTCAACACCTTCCCGCTGAGATCTGTCTTAAGATTCTAGGTTTCCTCGATCCTGTTTCCCTCGTGGGCGTTACCCAGACATGCCGCGCCTGGTACGAATTGGCGCTCGACCGAAAGCTATGGGAGCGCCTATACTATATGGAAGGGTGGAAGACAATCATGAGCGAGATCGAAGCCTGCGAGACAAAGGTTAACAACGGCCTCGATCACTCAATTCGTCACCTCAACCGACTCCAGTCGATGCAGGACGCCCACCCCAACAAGATTCGTGCCGTTGTCAATTCGGATGAGGACCTCGAGATGACAGATGGTGACCACACGCCTGCACCTAGCGAGACCTTGGCCGGCGGAAGCATGTTCGGTAGCCCTTCTTCCTCATTCTCGTCGAGTCGACCTGCGATCGTGCCCATGGGCGATATGGGCCTTGATGGGTTGTCGAGTAGAAACCCGAGCTTGGATCGAATACCTTCATCATCATCCGACAGCAGAGGAAAGCGTAAAGAACCCAGCGACGATACCGAGTCCTCTCTCGCTTCAATGTCGCTAGCCGATGCAGCCAACACCTTACCACCTTCATCATTGTACATTTGGGATGTGGGTCGATCACGATATCGTATCAACTGGCGCTATCTGTACGGCATGCGACGGAAGTTGGAGGCGAATTGGGAGCTTGGAAAATACACCACCTTTCAATTCCCTCATCCCAACTTCCCCGAGGAAGGACATCAGGAGTGTGTGTATGCTCTACAGTTCGACAAAGACTACTTGGTGAGCGGTAGCAGGGATCAGACCATGCGTATCTGGAATGTTCGCACCCGCCGACTTGTCCGACCACCTCTGACGGGACACATGGGTTCCGTCCTGTGTCTCCAGTTTGATTCTGACCCTGAAGAAGATCTTCTTGTTTCTGGAAGTAGTGACTCCAACGTCTTCATCTGGAGGTTCTCGACTGGCGAGCTGGTGCAGAAACTAACACGAGCTCATCACGAGTCCGTTCTCAATGTGCGCTTTGATAAACGAATCCTAGTTACGTCTTCCAAGGACAAGACGATCAAGGTTTTCAACAGGCGCCCGTTGAGACAGGGCGATTTGGGCTACAACAGCGGCGATCTAGTCGGCCCAGTGCCTGTTCACCTGCGAAGGTACGGTCTTGAGCCGGACCTTTCCCAGGAACTTCCCGTCAAGCCTCCATTCACCATGATCGGTCGTCTAGACGGGCATAGTGCTGCCGTAAACGCCATTCAAGTTCGTGACGAGACCATTGTTTCCGTTTCGGGAGATAGGCATATCAAGATATGGAGTTGGCCAGATCAGGCCTGCACCCGGACGATTCCAGCACACGACAAGGGGATCGCGTGCGTGGAGTTTGATGGGCGCAGAATTGTTAGTGGTAGCAGTGACTGGGAAGTCTGCATTTTTGATGCCCCTACTGGCCTTAAGGTTGCTCAGTTGCGAGGGCACGCCCATCTGGTGCGCACTGTCCAGGCGGGATTCGGTGATCTGCCGTACAGCACAGCAGAAGACGCGGCGGAAGCCAAGGCGGTTGATGCGGAGTACATGCGCGCGCTTGAGGCTGGTGAGATTGATAATGCCATGGATCGAAGGCATAGGAGAGACCGTCGGGCAAATGCTGGAAGCTCTCGACCTCAGGATGTTCAGGCATATGGCGCCAAGGTTCCCCCTGGAGGTGGTGGAGGCAGAAAGTATGGTCGCATTGTATCTGGTTCCTACGATCAGAGCATTATTATCTGGCGACGCGACAAGGAAGGTGTTTGGAAGCCCGCAATCCATCTCCGGCAAGAAGAGGCTGCAGCTGCTGCCCAGCGTGAGGCTGCGGCCAGCTTGTCGAGCACAACGTCGAACGTCGCGGTTGCCGGATCTCTGGCTAGTAGGTCTTCACATACGTCCACAATCGTGCCTCGATCTCCTCCTACGAGCGGCACTCCTCTCGGGCCTTTGATGCTGCGCGACCACCACGGGGATTCCCAGCGAACGGCAAGCTCATACCAAGTGCTGATCGACCAAGCGGTTCCCCTTGGGCCCACCCCATTGCAACATGTGCTTGCAACATACCCGATTGCGCTGGCTCACCATTCCCATCTACAAACCGCCATTGAACGTGAGACGTCGCCTTTAATCCGAGCCCAGCTTAGAGGGGTGGTAACGGATGCTTTGGCCCACCTCCAGATTCGTCAAATGCCGATGCGACAGCAGTCGAGTTCTGGTAGTTCCCACATGTCCAGCGATAGCGGCCGTACCAACCCGATATCCGGTCAAACGCCTCATGCGGTGCCCGTTCCAGGAGGACCAGCTGCGCAACCTCCGGCTAATAACCATGCACAAGGCGCGCCTCCTGGACAACCAGCTCAACCTCCAATTCACAATGGCCATCATGCAGGCCATCATCCTCATATCGCTGCGGCCGAGAACACGTCAGCACGAGTCTTCAAACTACAATTTGATGCACATAAAATTATTTGCTGCAGTCAAACTCCAACGATTGTTGGATGGGATTTCTGTAACAAGGATCCCGCATTGGAAGAAGCTGTTCGATTCTTTGCAACAGTCGACTAGATCTGTAATTCTGAAGCATAAATGTATGAATCAGAAAGCACTCTTTTGAGCGAGGCAGTTGGGTCACATGGGCTTGGCAGAGTCTTATTGAGAATAACTGCAAGATCCAGGAGTTCCACTGTCGACAGTACTGTAGGATGCCTTGCGAGTTCAAATGCGTACTAGACACCTGCGGATATTCAGGATCGATGTTCTTCAAGTAGAAAATACAAGTTTAATGAATTCATGAGAATAATGGAAGAGTAAAATGATGTGCTTGGGTGACCCTACGAACCTAACCAACGCCGTGACAAGCAAAATCCATGTAGAAATCTCCGAGAAGTCCACCGTGATCCAGCAACACCGTTCGTTAACCAGCAACCTGCTTCACCTTGTCCTCATGAGGAGGCTCGTCCACAAACTCTGGCACGACCTCATCCTGCAAGAAACCCGGCACAGCGCCGCCCATCTCATGCTCCATCTCAACCTCCATCCCCAACGCCTCCAGCTCAGCATCCAGCTCATCCTCCTCCACATCCTCAGGGATATCATAACTCCTCGCCAAACTCTCCTGGATCTCATTACCCACATCCATCAGATCCGCCATCTCATCCTGCAACCTCTCAATCTTATCGATGTCGATCTTGCTGTACTGCTTCTTCAGCTCCTTGTTCGTCGTCTTCATCGCATCCACCTGCGTCATCACGTTCTTGAGGTTGTCCTGCATGTTGCTCGCCTGCTCCATGTTCCACACCTGGCTCTCGAGCTTGTCCCTCTCCGCCTCGTACGCCTTGCGGCGCTGCAGCACCTTGAGGGCCTTCTGCTTCATCGCTTGCTTGCCGGGGCCTTCGCGCATGCGGGATAGCTTCTCTTGGTAGGCGCCGAGCTCGGCGTTGAGGGCTTTGAGTTTGGTGTCGAGGGACGATATGCGGGTGTCGAGGTTGGTTATGGCGCCGTTGAGGGTGGGTTTGGGGCCCGCGGGCTTGGAGCCGAAGAGGCGGTTCATCTTGTTTTTCGTAGTCGGTGATAATAAAGAAGAGGGTTGGCTGTGGTGGGAGAGTGTAGAGGGCAGATGCGCGGTGTGTGTGTCGTGGTGGTGGTGATTATAAGGGTCAGAAATGGTGGCCGGGAGGGATGACGTTCACTGCACACGCGGAGGACGGATGGCATAGAGCGAGCGGCGGGGCGGGACGCACACCCCGCCTTGGATCCGACTCAAATCGAACTACCCTAGAGCCAACGTACAAAAATCCAAGAATCAGAGTTTGAGTAGTATTCAGGGACACAGTGAGTGAATTAGTGATTAAAACATGTTTCCAAAATACTGGTATATGCGCTTGCAACAGCAGAGTGGTTTTCCAAGGCTATTCCAGCCCGTTTTTAGTGGGTTGTTGTAATTGTCGCATTCTGCATTGAAAGGACCCGCAGAAAGTAAACAAGCATTCCTGTCAAGCAGAAAACACCCTGACCTGGCTCAGCACAACTGCTGGTTCCCGCTTGTAGTCCAGGGATTTTGATCACAGATGTCAAGTTTAATGCTATTGTTCAGTTTGTGGTACTCGAAAGGGACATGTGGCTTGAGCAAAGGTGAGGGTCATTTCTGGCTCGGGTGAGACATGCCATTACTCGACACGGGAGAGCTCAGTAGCCAAGTTCAATGCAAGTCGGTACGGCACTTCAGTGTCATCCTTGAAACATGATTGGTCTCTCAACTGTGTCAGTGTCTAACTCTGATCTACATATTTATTAAGCATGTTCCAACGTCTTGGGACGACACGGGAGACTTGATACGCAATAATGGCGGATTTGCTGTCAAATGATGAATACTGGTGATAATGGAGTAAAATCAATATCATTTTAGACCCTATTGATCCTTGGCACTCTCATTTACTAGAGGTAGATCGTGGTGGTCTGTGGTTCGACAACGATCACCCGGGCCAAACGTAAATGTCACCAGCACCAGTGAATCAACAATTGAATAGCAATAGCCTAGCCTACTCTGTACGGCAACAAGAGTCGCTGGCCCCTCAGCAAGTAAAATCTCAATTGCTTACTTCTGCTCCTCATTGACAGGCCGTCACTGCTCGCCAGCTGCCAGCAGTGGACCCTGAAAGCGGTGACCATTCCCGCCCCACAATTATCTGATGCCCACAGACGCGTCTGGAGCTCCAAGCCCAAAGCGCCTCCATCTTCGCAGCCTACATCGAAATTCATTCCGCAAAACAAAACAAACTCTCCAACTTCTTTGCGCACCAGCACTTGGCTTCACCAACGATCTCGTCACGAACTCAACTGCTACTTCGCAAACACTTTCTTCACAGTCTTCAGCTTCTGCAAGCTTTACTTTCACACTCTTCGCGTCCTCTTCGCTTCGTTATCCCGTATCGCGGGAGGTTTGTTTACTTTAGAAACCTTCTCTTCCGCGCTGCATCTTTGCGATGGCGGCGAAGGACGTCCCCAGATGGGGCTTTGGGCAAGAGCCCATGCAAATGTGAGTGTTCATCCTGATCGTGAAGATAACCTGTCGTCTCTACGGGTCACTGACATTTTATTTGTAGTAAACCGGTTGCTCCCGACTTCATCCCGCATTTCGCGACCACTGGCGACACTCGTGTCGACGCCGGCAAGACGTAGGTTTTCTCGACCTTTGAACTCAAAACAGCCTCACTAACGGTTCCAATAGCTTCCTCAACTTTGGCAACTTTGCGTTCAAGAAGCCACTTACCCGACCGCCCGCATGGGAACGGGTTCCTACACAGTCGCTTGCTGCTCCCAGCTCGAACCGACAGATCATGCGCCGAGTTACGGTCTCCAACAGCCTCCAGCTCGATACACCCTTCGTCATCTTTCCAAACGTCTCCGCCATTCCTGTTCCTACTCGCGAAGAGCTCGGTTTCGACCTTACTCTTCCTCGCAAAGTCCAACGACTAGAATCCTACGTACCTGTGAATAGAGAATCAGCGTTTGAGGATTTCTTGATGTTCTCGCATGCACAGCACATGCACAATCTCATGCGAGCCAAGGGTAAGCAGCTCCTCAAAACTGTGCTGAACTTTGACTGACATCCAATCTAGTTCATGTTGCGAACGGCCTTCTCGACACTTACTCTGGCCATACACGCGAAGACGTGGAGGCTATCGAACGAGGAGCCCGACAAATCGTCCCGGCCAAGCGAGCTGCTAGCATCATCAGCACCGATGTTGTCGATACAGACGGCTCCCCCGTTACCCTGGCGCCCGCCAGAGGTAATCGATTCCTCACCTACTACGATGTGCTTCGCAAGATCCAGGCTGCCAACGAATCAGGAAAGCAGTCCGTCAATCTCAGGGACGCGTCCATCTCAGAGGTCACTACCGCACTGCAAAACAGTCATCGGGACCCTCGAAAGCGCCTCGCTGCTCTCGGCGAGCCCGAACTCTCCACTATCTTGGACGAGGAGGAACCCGAGAGTCCCATCGCTGTTCAGGAGCCTGTTGAGGAGTCTGTTCTCTTCCCTGGGTCGCCTTCTACCTCGAAGCGACTTGTTCGTCTCGTCACCAGCGACACCATCAAGAAGAGCGTCCGCCGACTTTCGAACCTCGCCAAACGCATCCATGGTTCTCCTTCCAAGTCGTCCCCCTCAAAATCGTCCCCTTCAAAATCGTCCCCTTCCAAGTCGAGGCCTGCTTACTCACCTCTCGCCCAGCGTTCCAGCCCTGTCTATGGATCTGCTGCTGGCAAGGACAATATCTCCACCGAGTCCGTCGCTGACTCTCCCGCCCGCCCTGGCCGAACTTTCCGAGTGCCATCTGAGTGCGACTCATCTTCTTTCGAAGATGACGGTCTTCCAGAGACCCCCAACAAATCATCGTCGCCTGTCATGAACTACTCGCGACCCATCGCTCCCACTCCCTCTCAGTGGAACCGAGTTGAGCCCTCAACTCCTGCTACTCCTGCTGCCCAGAGTGCTCCTTCCAACCCTGCCACCCCTCAACAGACCGACAGCCCCATCGGTCTCGCTGCCCTTCTTCCTGCCATCATCCCTCCCACGACTCCCAAGCCGCACGGTTGCACACTTGAAGTCCTTGAGCCTAGTGAGACTTTCGACTTCGGGAAATCAACTTCTTTCGGTAGCTCTAACTCGTGGATGGTTTCTTCTCGTCAGCCCACCGAGCCCATTCGTATCAAGGCCGGTAACCAGGCGCGCCGCCGTCGCAGCGAACCTCTGCTCCGCAAGTTCCTCGACAGTCGAGCTCGTCGTCTCTCGTCATCCCCTCAGAAGGTCCAATACCAACAGGAAGCGATCTTCAATGATGATATTTCCATTGCCTCGCTATTCGACATCACTTATGAGTCACCTGCGAAGGCCGCTGCCATCGATGCAGCCGACGAGACTTCTGTTCTCGATTCTATTACTTCTCCCTCCAAAGAGCCTGCAGCTGAAAGCGCGGCCGAGCATACCCTTCCTCTTGACACAATTATGGAGGAGAGTGTTGCTACCGAAGCTGATCCCATTGAGGCAGCCAAACCTACCGAAGGCGAGTCCAACTTGGGCTATGCCAGTGTTCTCACTGAGGACCTCTGGATGCGAGACCTGAATTCTTCACCCACCGCAGCTCTCACCAACCGTCAGGACGATCGACACGGTTCCATGCAGCCACCCACTACCGTTGCCGAGACACCTGTTACCAAAGCTCCCACTTCTGTTGAAAGTGTTGTAAACATCGATGTCCGGGAGAACCCTGACATTTTCGGAACTCAAATTTCATCACCTCCTGCCCCTGCTCCCATCCAGAATCTTTCTCGCATGGCCGACGACGCCTGCAATGGCCACGCTAAGGTCGTGGTCACTGAGGAAAACGGTAGACTCTTTGTCCGATTTAAGGTTTCGGCGAGATATGCCCACATGTTCCCTGCAAGCCAAGGGTTCAACGATTCTCTCTCGTTCTCTCCATCCGTCGACATTTCTACACCAAGACCCCATGCCGTCGACTCCACCATGCAGACTCCTGATGTCAATAGCTCCGATGGCTTTACCAGCCCATCTCCCAGCGTAGTGCAGATCCCCGAGCCTCAATCTACCGAGTCACTCGTCAAGACACCTGATATCAACGGTGTCGGTGTTATCGACCGCTCCTCCCCCGGTGAATTTGATACACCTGAACTTCCTCAGCATGACAACACTCTTGTCTTCGGCGAACCTACAACAAACGACCGACCCTCTTCTGTTGGACGTGCTACCCGCCATCAGAGTGAGATGACTCCCTTGAAGCGTGCTACAAGAAACGCAATGGGCATCTCCCAGGGGCCAGCCACACCCAAGTTCCCTACTCCGGCCATAGACAACTGCGACAACACATTAGTCATGGAAGAAACACCCGCTAAGCGGGACGATGAAACACCTGCTCAGCAGGTCGAGACTCCAGCAGCTCCCCCTATCCAGGAGGTTGAAGCCGCTCCTGCTGCCAACAATGGTGGCCAAGACTTGGACAGCCCAGGTCGGGATTATTTACGCGCTTTCATCAGCCAGAATCGCCGAACTACCGCCACTGCTACTGCTACCACCAGCGAATCCTCAACTACCGCTGCCACAAACACCGCCACCCTTTCACCCGCCGCAGAAATCATCCCTGTCGTCAGCACGACCGAAGCAGGATCTCCAATCGCACCAGCAGCCAAGCGTCAGCCTCTTGGAGCTCGAAGCCCTAACAGGGGCAGCCCCATGAAGGTTAAGCGTAAGGCTGAGTGTGATGCTGACGAGGAATCTCCCGCGAAGAAGTCCAAGATGGACAACGCGGCGAGTGAGGCAAGAGGGTCGATCCGTCGGGTCACTCGCAAGACCAAGGCTAAGCGCCAGAAGGCAGAGTTGGCCATCGACATGACGGATCTTCCCTCTGCCTCCAACACCACCTCCACCACCACCACAACCACCTTCCCCTCCCCCTCCACTCCCAACGGCAAGCAGGTTGACGAGCTTGCCAGTGGCATATCAGTCACCCGCCGATCATCTCGGCTCCGAAACCAGGAAATCCCGAGCAGCGCTCCCAAGTCGTCGCTGCCTACTCCCATCAAGCTCGGCCGAGCCGGTGCTGGCCGCAGCCTCCCAAAGAAGGCTCGCAGCGAAGAGGACGAGTTGGCTCGCAGGACGCGGGCCAACACCAAGCGGAACATGGGTAAGGCCGAGTTCCCTGCCGAGGTCCTCGTTAGAATTGCGGACGAGGCAGAGAAGAACTCTGACCAGGGTGAGGAGTCGGAGAGGCCAGCAACTGGTCGACGCGTGGGGTGGAACCGGCCACTGGAGAAGGTGCAGGGAGAGGAGCCCAAGAAGGGGCGGGCCAAGGGCAAGGCCACACAAGGACAGACGGGCATCTCGAAGCCCAAGGCGAAGCGGGCCACCAAGGTGGCAGCGGATCTGGGCATGGTGGCCAACGGCACACCTGCCAAACCCCAGCGCGTGACGCGCTCCAGCGCACGCTCTGGGGTTTGAGCACCCAGAAGTCTCCCGACAAATGGAGACGGCTGCCTTGGTGGCTGGCGGCTTTGCTTTTGTTTTGACGATTTTTTGCTTTCGACATCGCTGGCACCAATTGGTGCACAAGAACAAGGACGACGACGACTTCTTTTTTTTGGCGGCGTTCGGGAGGGAGGGCTCTTGACGTTTTTCTCACGAGGGCATGATGCATTGCGAGGCGTTGGTGGTTGCGCAAAGATACCACATTTTGGAAGTTTTTGGGACCTGTTTTCGGCGGACGACGCAGGTCGGTGTACGGGTTTAAAGTCCTCGGGATGAGGCTGGAAAACATAGATGCCGCGGATGGGCCATTGTACGAGAATAAGACTTGCTTCACACATGATATTGCCTTGCTTTGTGATTTTCCAGATGTGATTTATTGAAAGACTTGCCTGGTATGTTGAAGAACAAAGACACTGTCGCCCACTAGGTTTGTACGTCTTGATCCTCTAATGATACGGAGGATATCAAGTCACGGTGATGAGCAACCAAGTATCTTTGTACGGGGAGCAGTCACAAAGTCCATAGTCAAGTGGGAACATTTTATTGTTTATATCTATCTAAGTGGCAAGCCCAATTCTTTGTTTATGATAGAGACAGTATCAGCCGGTATGATGTTAAAAATGTCAGGGCCAAGTTCGTTGGAGAGGACGGCCTGGTTAGATATTATTGCTGCATCCCACAAGAGATTTCAACACAGGGAAACCATGATGTTCAACTGCCTTCTGGCGCTTAGCCTTGGTCTTGCGAGCGACCTGACGGGTCGGCCCTCTTGCCTCACTCGCCGCGTTGTC
>VYWZ01002820.1:0-11023 GCA_008711595.1 Fusarium xyrophilum
TCCCAATCCCCATCCCAATCCCCATCCCAATCCAGCATGAATTGAACTCTAGGGATACTCGATACTGTTTGTATGTATGTTCGTCGATCAGATAAGGAAAGGTCTATTTGATCCACCGTTAAACCCTATTTCCCAAGGTACTCGGCGTCATGTCCGTCGCCAGCTAAATACCCAAGGTACGTACATACATACTTGCCATGAGGTCGGGGCACCTCCACTCTCAAGCTTCCCCATCCCGCATTCCGCAATCATCACGACCTACCATCTTCCACTACCACTACACACAGCATCAAGACATACCCAATCTAGGTGCTCAATTCAGATCACAGACTATCTAATACTACTTCTTTCCACTTTTCCCCGTGGCCGCGTCTTTCTGCGCCTTCCCGTCGCTTGTGCTACCTGGCTTGCCGTTACTTGCGCATGCTTCAGTAAGCTAAGTTGGTACTTAGCTATTCAAGTCATGGCTAAGAAGGCACGCCAGAGAATCAGTTATGGTGAGACTTCATCCCCAACCGCTCCAGACGACCCAACAACCCCGCTCGTTGAAATATGCTCTCTTTTATGCGCTCAGCTTCGAAACAGTTGCTGACACTGGTATAGTCCTCGAAAATTCCAAATCATCTGAAGGCGGCCATCGTCTAGGTGTCAATGGCCTCGCCGTCGACAACGACAATGCGATTCTGTGAGCCCTTTCACACCGACACCCTCGGTCCGATCCGTGCAGCTCTAACATCGCCTTGTTCAGATACTCAGGTGGCCGAGATGGCATAGTATGCGCTTGGGACCTGAATCTCGACCTCAAAGGCCGCAGCGATGTTACCGACCCGACGCCTGCCAATCCTGAAGACAAGAAGCCGAAGCACACGACCAAGTTTCGCGCTCAGACTCACGCCCATATGCACTGGATCAACGACATTGCCCTCGCTCAAAACAACACTGCCCTCGTATCTGGCTCATCTGACCTTACAGTAAAGGTTTGGCGACCGTATTCTGAAGAGGACAAAAACCGCACCGAGACGATAGGCGAACACGCTGATTATGTCAAATGTGTTACAACCCCGCCCCCAGATATGGGCGCAAACTGGGTCGCATCCGGTGGTCTAAACCGCAAAATATGCTTATGGGATCTCAATGGCGCTGGAAAAACACTCGAGATTGACGTGCAGGGTGAAGAAATTGCCGAGAAAGGTTCAGTCTATGCCCTTCGTGTGGGGAGAAATATCATGGCGAGTGGTGGTCCCGAGAAGACGGTGCGCTTGTATGATCCCCGAACTGGTGATAAGGTTTCAAAACTTGTTGGTCATGTCGACAATATCCGTGCTGTTCTTATAGACGATGCTGGCGACACAATTTTGAGTTCCAGTGCCGACAAAACGGTCAAAATGTGGAGCATCAAGAACGGTCGATGCATGTACACTTTCTCCATGCACGATGAGAGTGTTTGGTCACTGTTCTCAGATGACCCGAGCCTGGGTGTCTTCTACAGTTCTGATCGCTCGGGGTTGGTCGCCAAAACAGATGTGCGCGGTAGTCTCGAGGATATGGATGATGGCCTGAGTCTAGCTGTGGCGCATGAGCATATAGGAGTGGGCAAGGTTGTCGCAGCTGGAGGTCACATTTGGACAGCAACGAATAGGTCATCAATTAACCGATGGGAAGACGTTGACACGGGCACCAACATCCAGCTTCCGGAGTCTGTTCGACACCACAGAGCTACATCGAATGCTTCTAGCAGACCCCGCGAGACTTCTCCTCCGGCTACTACTAACGGAACCGCAAAGAAGGAGATCCCAGCTGAGTCCATCTTGCGTATCTCTGCAGCTGCTTCTTTCCCTGCGCGATCTGGTCCAGACCCCGATTCTGCCACTATCACGGACGCTACAGCACGGAAGGGGTCCGAAGCCATCATAGATTCTTCAGAGCCCGAAATCAAACCCATCCATGCAGTAGCTGAGGAAACGATTGAGGGACAATTCGGATTGCTCAAGCATAGGCTACTCAACGACAGGAGGCGTGTGTTGACGTCAGACACAGCTGGCGACGTATTACTATGGGATTTGATCCAGGTTTGTCTGACATATTCTGATCATGGATACAGCTGACCTTTTCAGTGTAAACCCATTAAAAGTTTTGGCAAACAGCATTTGGAGGATGTGGAGCATCTCGTCAACACCATTGAGGCCGTGGCTCCTTGGTGCTCTATCGATCTCAGCTCGGGAAATCTTACTGTGGTCCTAGAGCCCTTTAATTGTTTCGATGCTGAAGTATACGCAGACGAGCTAGATTTGCCAGATAACATAGAATTTCGAGAAGACCAGAGAAGTAAGTCCGCTTTTGATGACTGCAAGGATACAGCTAACACTCTTCCAGTCAGCCTTGGAAAATGGATCCTTAGATATCTCTTTGCCGATCTCATTGATGAAGAGATCAGAAGAGATGAGGCACACCGTCAGAAACTCAATGAGGGTCTTGAGGCGAGGCAGATTGCCAGTGGAGGAACTACTGAAGCTGCTGCATTATCGATATCATTGCCAAAGTCAGCCATCCCGGACTGGGATAACGCAGACCAGGTTACTCCAAAGCCCAATCTCTATCCCAATACTCCAGGTCTAGGCATTGGTTTGGCAACGCCTGGTCCAAGCATTATGTCAGGCCCAAACAGCTTGCCTGATGTTCCTGAAAACGCGGCCACAAGTCCAATGACGCCTATAGAAAAGAGAGCCTCGCATGTCAGCCGCCCTTCGACGGAGAAGGAAGACTACTTCACGAGCCCCCTACAGCTGCTCGAATCGGCAGTCAAGGCAGCAAGCATGGTGTCAACCCCCACGCAGAACGAAGCGGACTCCAAGAAGTCTATAGATGGTGATAAAGAGAAGGATAAAGATAAGGACAAGGACAAGGCGGACAGTGCAAAGTCCCCAAGCACACCATTTGGCAAGAAGAAGTTTAGGATGACTTTTGGCACCAAGAAGCTTTCAAGGTCGGCGTCCCAGGCCACCACAGAGAAGGCTGCGATTGTGGAGGAGAAGACAGAAGAGTCCGAGTCTTCGTCTGTCCATGAAAAAGAGAAGGAGGTTGATGACAGTTTCTTTGGTACGATTCAGAAGATCCACCAGGAATACGAGCGGCAACTAGCCGACAACCCTGACAAGCCGGTCGAGTCACGAGTGGTACCCAGTTTGCCTAGTGATACGCCCGTTCTGAAGCTCCCGCCAGGAACTAAGGTGGTTATTCAAGAGGAGACCACAGGAGGCAGCGCCAACTTGTATCAGGGCACTGTCCAGGACGTTGGCAAGGATGCAGATATTATCGAACAGAAGGCTCCCATGTGGCTGGGTGATGTTCTTCTTCAAAACACACTCCCCTTCAAAGAGCCTGTAAAGGTTTCGTTCGTCTTGTATCCGATGGACGACACTCTCCCAGCTATTGCTTCGGCCGATGGAAACAACAGGCTCAATGCTAACCGCATGCTTCGAGTCAAGAAGATTCTCTCATATGTTGCAGAAAGGATTGAACCTCCACTCGAGGAGTCCGAGGAGAGCCCTATGAAGCCAGAGGAGTATTTAGAACTGTACTGCAACGAACAGGTAATCATCTCTTGTTTACTCATGTACGATCACTGGCAATTGCACTTGCTAACATTTATTCAGTTACTTTCCCCTGCTACGACACTGGCCACTCTCCGAACTCATCTGTGGAAGGGGGGTAACGATATTATCCTTCATTACAAGGCCAATGGCAAAAAGGAGATTCGACCATTCCCACCACGTCCAGAGCCTAAGCCTGCTGAGCCCGAAGAAACTCAAGACGGCGCTGCAGCTGAAAAGGCAAATACTAATGGTCAAGTTTCTCCCCAGCCTCAAGCCCAAGCCCAAGCCCAAGCCCAAGCCAGCTGAGCCAAGACAACCCGCAGCTCATACGCTGATTGAAAAGATGAGATCCCGAGACTCTTCAGCCCCGTTGTGTGGTGTCGTGTGCCAGAAGGGTGGACCTTTGTCACCCGCTATTTCATTTATCGTATATAGATTTGTACATAGGTCAGATACCGTCAAGGCGTATATACCATTTGTGAGAAGTTAAGCCTCTCTCTGTTTCTTTCGGAACGCCCGTCTCTTGACTCCATACTCCTTGCTCCGTGTTTTACATTGTACAATTCCGCCCGTTTTGTTGATTTCTTATATCGCTTCCCATTATCACATAACGCCGTTCATGGTGTTAACAGCCCATTGATAGCTTCCCAGGAAAATCGCGCCTCCAATAGAAATCCATGTAACTCGTGGTGCTACACCAGCAAAGAATGCTCTGCTACCCTCCTCGCGCAAGATCCGACCAAATATTTCCGATACTGAAACACTCTCCTTCGATAGCATGACTCTCGTCTTGAGTACATCAAGCGGCGTCGTCAGCGCCGCAGATAATCCACCAGCCATGCTTCCATAGAGAGCACTCTCAGCACCAGTGACCTCACGACCACCGCGGCGACGTCGTCCCCAGGACTTCATGGCCTCCCATAGCGGGAATTGAATTACAGTAAATGGCACCTCGCGGAAAACAGTGATTCCCCAACCGCGATAGAGCTCTCTCCACATTGGAACAAATCCATGGCTCGAATACCGTGACAGAATGGCCCGCAGAGCAGCAGCCGAAGAACCACCATGATGACCCGCCTGCGCACGCTGCTTAACAACCTCGGTCGGTACACGAACGGCGCAAGCTGCCACCTCACCGGCGCTGGCAGCTGCCATATGCGTAAGGGGAGCCTTCCATCCTGGCGCAGAAGTATTATCCTTATCAGCCAGGAAGCCCTTCACGACCTCGTATGTGCAGAAGAAGAACGCAGCACCCGGAGCAGATCCGACAAGGGCAGAACCAATACCGCGATAAATACCGCTGAAACCGCCGGAGGAAAAGAAACCGGCCGAGGACTGAAGACGGGTCTTGAGTGTGTCGAGAGGGAAGAGAGAGAGATCGACGGTTGTACCAGCGAGGGCACCAGCGAGGAGGGCGGATTGGAAGCTCGGAGGATTTCCGGACATGATTTTGAAGGTGGGCGGGAGTCCTTGGCGTATATCTGGGTAGAGGGAACGTCCTAGGGAGAATCAATGGGATGGACGAGGCCCGAGGAGGAAAAGAGAGATATTAGAAGCTTCGGAGGTTCGGACCGACCGAGACCGGCGAAATAGTAAAATGGAGGAGCTTGATTTGGGGGTTATCGATCAGAGGAGATTCAGAGGGGCATGAAGCTTACCCTATAACGCAGCACTTGATGATATATAAACACTTCGAAGGAGATGACCGCCTTTCAAGAGGATGTAAATACACAAGGATTTGTCAATTGGGAGCTGGTTACGGCAGTTGAGTGATTTATGTGTCAGTTTGAATGCTATTTTATCGTGGAGGTAAACACGATAGTCTCGTTGCCAATTCGATTTATACAATGTCACCACAAGACATGCGGGCAAGCTTCGGTCGCCGACAGGAATACAATGTCCGAGTTGGATAAACACCTTCACATGCAAAAGAAACGAGAGGCTAAGCTAAGCCAGCAGCTCGCGAGCAAAGGCTGATTGGATCATACTTGTAAAGCAGGAGGTTGGGACAAGTTACACATGCACCGAACAGAACTCAAAGGCCATCATCATGGATGGTTTTCATTAATAACTATTTTGCAGAGACATTCCAGTCTATCTGGCAATACCGTAACTCCCAACCCAGTTGATCAAATCGCCAATTCATAACAGTTCTTTACATGTTATCCCGTGTGCTGGTACCAGCCTTGCGAGTCTCTTCAGCAGCCTTCTTGGTTCGCTCTTGGAGGTTCTTGATGTCCTTGGCAGGATCAATATCCGATCTGTCCGCCTTGACGGCCTCCTCGCTGTCTGAGGCGAGCTCTGGCTTCCAATGGCCGCTGCCCTCCTTCTGCTTCCCGAGGGAGTCTTGCTTGTGCTTGTCGTAGTCGACGTCGGTTTCTGGAGCGTGTTAGACGCGCTTAACAATTGGATCGTGGGAGACCTCAAACTTACGGGTGGATGATTCCTTGAGACCTAGACGCGTCGATGTAGTAAAGAGACCTCGTCCGAAGATGATCTTGCTGGTGTGCGCAGTGCGCAGGGCCATCATGGATCGAGCTGACATCATCTTGTTGATATGAAGTTTATGTGATGATTCGTGGGGAAGATTGGAGAGACAGCTGTCAAGGATTCGATATAGAGATGAAAGAGAAGGAGAAAAGAGAGAAACAGCTGCATGGGAGGAGACGAGTTCACGAGCGTACCTTAATATGTACTGTTCTTGTCGGGTAAGGTTGTTGACCATTTGCGGGAAAGTGACGTCACGAGCATCATCACTTTCTGAAGAATCTCTCCTTCCTTCTCCTTCCTTTACTCCTTGAAATGAAGACAGCAATGCGTTCATTCCCCACTCAAGCCCATGCTACCCCGATTTAGGTAATGGAGCTGGTTCTAATTTTCTCAACGCGAATGCCATGAATGGTTTCTAACGAGGGCCCAATTGCGTGGCTGTGGTTGATGATGAGACGCTGCATGGGCTCAGGCAGCTGCTATCACCGCGGAGTTTATTATGATATGGGGTCATTGAGGCGACAGCTACTACAGCTACAGCTACAGCTACAGCTACAGCTACAGCTACAGCTATCAATTATGAGCTGAACTTGACATCTGAGAAGCGTTGCAAACAGAATTCATGGAACAGCATAAATCAGAAATGCATATTGGGAGATCGATGCTCCCGTCAAGCGACTGCAATTGGCAAATCAATGTTCACCCATCAAGTTAGTGGCAACCACGCTTCAACAAATCGCTCATGTCGTAGCTACACCATCATCTTTCGTCAGACATCATCACACAACTCACTCATCGTCACACCTGACATCGTTCACTCTGAGCCATTATCGTGTCACAGTTACAAATTGAAACATGCAAGTATTGAACATTCGTATATTCTCGTCTCGCAGCGCTGAAGTCGCGTTGTCGCAACCAGACAGCGCCAATACCCAGTTAACAATAGCCACACATGCAGTCTACCGCTGCATTGCAAAACCAGGCTCGAAGGCCTCCCAAATCCCCAAAAGATCTCTTTGAATCTGATCATGACATGTATCCCAGGCCCCCTGCACAATCCAGATGCTTGCCGAGGCGAGACAAGATATTGTAAAAGAAGCCCGACCAACCTGGAGTGGGCAAACCAAACAACGCTCCAAAGTATAAAGCTACTCCGGTCCCCAAAACACTAGACAGACCGGCACCGGCTTTGGCGCTGAGGCCTAAACCATGAACAAGAAAACAAAAAGAGGACAAATATAGGCCGTCCCAAGATGATACAAAGAAAAGAATGGGCAAGGGTGAACCTTTCGTTCCCGTTCATTGCAGCAGCGGGACTACACCAAAAATTCGACCAACTCCCCGTAGTTTCCCAGATTTCCGTCCCGTAATGGGATATCAATTGTCGCAAAAACACCGTTCGTCTCGATCCTGACCACCGCCCAAAGATATTTCCAAGCTGCGACCGATCAGATAACACCGATAAAGACCCCACTTGCGGAAAGCACTCCCTTCTATGTTATTCTTTTTCTCTTGTTGACTTCGTAACCCATGACCGCGATGAGAGAAGACATTTTGGTATGAATGGAAAGGCCAACCCATGCCTCCCATGTAAAACGAAAACAGTTGATGCCGAGAAAATCCAATTATTGTGCCGCCCAGCACCTATGCAATGTCGTCTTAAAATGCAAAAAACGCCCGTTCGTGTCTTGTAGCCCCATCTTACGAAGCGGACACCCAACCCTAGGTATTTGATTTGTTGCAAAAATTAACAAAGTAACCAAGCCGAAAATGGTATCGTTCTTTATGATGCCGTGACAGTATTATCCTCATAAACTTGTCCATGAAACCAGACGGTTGTCGATTAGGGAATGTTTATACAAGGGGATAGTAAAAGTGATGGTTGTCAAAATTGTTGTCGCCAACAGTGGGGTCAATCGCGTCAAGCAATTGGCCTCAATAGCTTGAGAGGAAGCCAACCCAGTTGATAAGATGATGCCAAGATCAAATCTCGATAGATCAATATGTCCGCCAAGATAAACAGCTGCCAAGAACGAACGGTAGCAATTACAGTTCAAGGTGCGTCGCCGATGATACGACACATTGGTCGACCCATGCGAATGCATAGGTAGCGACCTGGTGCGGTTTACCACCGGCGCATGGACTGCCGCATCCTGCCAGGCGACACTGATTGAGGAGGGCTCGACATGATAATGCCAGTAGCGGGGTTGATGATGGGAATGGCATTACGACCACGGGTGGCGGAGGGCTGATGAAGCTTCATGCTGGGCTGTTGCTGATAGGCAGGGGGAATGAAGGCGGGAGATGTTGAGTTGAGGAAGAAGCCAGGAGCAACGGTGTTGGGGTGTTGCGTGGGAGAAGAGTCGGGAGAGTTGCTGGCTAATGAGGAACGCTCAGATGCGCTGGAGATGGAGACCAACTGCGAACAACAGGTCAGAATGATGTACCGGCATACAAAGCGACAGGATAACTCACGTCAGTCTCGGTCAACAGACCAGGACAAAACTCCATGTCATCTTCAAGGTCAAAGGATCGACTGGTCTCGAACTTGGTACGGAAGGCCGTTAGGGAAGCAGTCTCATTGAGTTCCTTCATGCTGCGGACACCGCGGAACTGGCGTTGAGTTTGTTGGGACACAAAAAAACGGGGAGCTCTGCGATTTCGGCCACCATGGTGGTTGTGCAACACAGGAACGGGGTGCGCTGGGATGGCGATGAAATGGTAGTATGCAGACATGATGTGAGTCGCGGTTGTGCGTGCGTGCCGGAGTTGGTGCGGAATTAATTGAACCGAGTAAACACAGACAAGAAATTGAGAGAGTCGTCGATTTAGGTAGGTAGTCGCGGTAGACAAGGTCTAAAAAGTCAAAGAATAGTTACTGGACAAGTGTAGTCGAGTTTTAGTTGTAGGGGAGAGTAGAGTAAGGTTGTTGGTTGATGAGAGTTGAATTGTGGGAGAATGAATAGCGAAGCGAAGCGAGGCGAGGTACGAGGGGAGGGGCGGAATGGGATTGGGAAGGTGACGGGCTCTGATAAGTAAAAGAAATGGAAAATGGAAAGTGGACAGGCAGATGTAGGACGCAGGATACCTTACACCGGGGACGGCGGGCGATGTGAGTCTGTTGGTTGGGAACACTGTGAGCACTGTGAGCCCGCTAGTATCCACAGTACCCATACTTTACTCCACATGAAGCGCCTGCCGAACCGGGAGGTGAGGGTGAGACCTGATTCTGGCAAATCACGTCTTGCAGACGGGGGCCAGGGAGTCTTTGCCACATTATCATGATTGGCGTACTGAAGGGATAGCGTGTGCCGCAGTGTAATCTTGGTAGCATGCTGCTAGGCCATCCCTGTCTGTTCGGGTAGGGATGCTCGAGAGTAGCACAGTTTTCGAATAAGAGACATACACAGTACGACTAGCGTGTTTAAAGAGCTAGACAGCACACCAATCTGCTAAGGGGCTGAGTTCAAACTACTTCTCCTATTGTCGGTTCACCTGCACACCTGGCGGTATCCGAAACTCAGCGCCTATCCAGCTTGGGTGGAGGCTATCGCATCCACACATGACCCAAGCCCTGTGTCAAATCGCTGTCGGCCCTCTCGGGGTTCCCCATTCGAGCCTTTGTCAAGTGACTTCTTGCTCTCTCAGCTTTGTCCCTGCTGGACCTGGCGCTGGTTACGAACTTGGAAAGGGGCCCTGGAGCCCTGCTAGTTTAGCGTCTGTTCGTTCTTCTTTTCTTTCTGACTGTCAGGCTCGGGCTTGGGGACCAGGGGTGCGCATGGCTCATCAGGTGAGTGACGAAGTGACGGAATCTCTCCATGTACCCACTGCACACACACTACCTTACCGTACAGGGAGGAGCTCAGAGGGACGCACGCAGTCTCAGTCTTGGTCTCCACTCTGCCACTCCAACTCCCCTGTGCTAGCGCAGGAAACCCCCTTTCTGTCCGTCCCTTTCAGGGCTCTCGCAGCCATAATTAGGCGCTATGCCCTGCTCCAGCATACTAATATGATCAATTGATTGGATTGCGCGCCAGTTTGTTTGTTGACATGCTGAAATTGTTATTATCCACTGCTTTCGTGATTGCGTTTCTCGTCTGCGACGCTGGATGCCCCGCAGCCTTTCATTAGCACGGCGTACATATCTGATCTGGTGTACTAGGGCGGTCGAGGCATTGTATCATCAGATATGTGCTGGATTTCTGTTTGTCTAGCAGGTATACACATCCCCCAGGGCCAGGCGAAGTGAGGTGCAGTCAAGTTCGAGTGCGTGCAGTGCCGAAGAGGCCCCAGTCACCAAACGGGCAGTCAAATCGACCATGACCATTGCGGGACTGGAAGGGAAGAGCAGGGTACGGCTTCGAGGCTGGTGAGCGAACGACTGAGCGAACGTTCGGGGGTCAGCGATGAACTCTGATGGGTTGACCAGCTTGGTTCAGGTGGGTTGGCAGTGATGGACGGTACCTTGCGAGGCAGTGAGCACTAGGCTCAAAGTTCTGTCATGGCACTGTGTATGACCATGTATGTAGCCATTACTGACCACCAGCGCAGAATGAGGGAGGGTTGATGAGGCCTATGACTGGGCGGCCTCGAGACCCTTCCATGATCCTGTTCCGAATGGTTCTAGGCATGGATACGTTGGAAACGTGGCGGGCTGGCCTGCATCTTCACTGAACAAAGAGTTTCTGCACTGTGCCATTCTGTCATGGCCCCTCCTGTCTGCAGATCGCATGTATCCCTTTCCTCAAGGCGTTAAAAAGCGTCTGACGCGACGACCTACTCCTCCTTCAAAATAGACATCTATTAGTAAATGATAGCATCTTTAGATGTGATTGTTATATTATTCTAATTAGAGTTTCTCAGTATTTTCTCTTAAACTATACTTAGAAATTAATTAAATACTTTAAGAAAGATAAGATCTAAGTATAGTTTAAGAGAAA
>VYWZ01002841.1:0-26515 GCA_008711595.1 Fusarium xyrophilum
ATTTTATAGTATTAAGTCTACCTGGGGTATATTATTTCTTTTTCCACCCTACTGTAGATGCATTTTGAATCTGCCTAATATACATTTCTATTTCTTCTAAAGAATCAAAGTGTCTTCAATTTCATAGTCCGGAGTAATATAATTTTTCTCCTTCAGATAAGGGAAAACAAAAAGAGAACGACTCAATTCTACGCTGTCTAATATCATGACGTAAATAACAAGAGTTGAGGAGAAAGTCATGTATTGGTCCATGACGCTGCGTGAACTAGGCTGAGACCTTTGGCAGGCGTTGCTGTCCAGTGACTTTGCTCGACCTGCTCGATTCTGGAGGCGAGTCTCGAGGGCAAAGCATTGTTGGTAGGCGCGCCTGATGAGCTGAAGTAGATTCTTGTACTTGTGGACTGTGATCGCTAATGAAGTGACAAAGCGCGTGACCTGAACGCGCCCCAAGTACCATTTTCACGCGCCCGTGTTACAAGAAAAAGAAACGTGATGTGACCCTGTTTTGTTGAATCAGATGAGCTTGACTTTTTTTCTTTCAAACCCTCCCTGGTTGCTGAGGCATCCGAGACGTCCAGCAAGTAGGTACAGAGTACATACTGACCGTTTCCACTCTGTCAGTCAGTGGAGGTAAGAGGTCGCCGCCCCGTTGGTGATCATGAACGGCACTCTAACGGCTTCTCCCCGCTGCGACTTTGCTCTCTTGGGGATTTATTAGCCTAGAAGCGGTCGCTAGAGGGTGCCTAATACAGAGTACCTTGTTAAATTCCATTCTGATAGGTCAGCTAGCGTCGTTATTCTAGATTCCGATTGATATCAGCCAACCAGCGTCAGCAGCGACCTGACCCTCGAGGATGGACACTGTCGGTCGTGACGTCCCTCGATCCTCGTCCCTGCCGTCGTCCCATCCAATCAATACCTGAACCTCAAAGTCCCTTGTCGTTTCTTTTTCCATCCTGCCCCCCTCTCTTGGACTCTTGATACTCTTCACTTGTCTATCTCTCGTCTCTTTCTTCTCTGCTTTCTTACCTCCCACCATACGCAATTTCTTTATACAGGCCTCGCACAACTACTGCCTCGACTCGACCGCGCCGAGACATACAAACTTTTGGCTGCCCGTTACCCCAACTACACCTGCGCCTAGGACTTTCAAACCTCTTGCTAGATGCGCCCGTGATCGCCTCGACTTTTTAGCACGACCTCACGATTTGCCTCGACTTGGCACCATTGAAATTTATTACGCAAGGCTTCTCGCAGCGTAGGCTGCTCGAGCCCCTCCAATGGACGGCGACGAGCCCACGCAAGGTACGCCTGCCCATCTACCCAATGCTCCCTCTTGTTCGAGCTGACCTCCCTCTGGAAGCGACGCAGAACGTTCTGGATCCGCGCCGTGTTGGGAAGCAGAATTCAGGCTTCTCAGATGAAGATATCTCTGACATAATTTGCGTCCTCTATCCGCACTCCGATTCTGCCCGTGTCGAACTCGAACGTCTGGTCGGCGAAAACTCCCCACATATCATTGGAAAGGAAGAAGCGGATGGTGTCGAACCCGACTATGCCTTAGAAGATCAAGCAGCCCGTTTTGACGCCAATCCAACCGGCACCGGTACCCATGCCATCATCCTACGTCTGTCGTCGCACCTCAAGAACCCGAAAGCCGGCTTTGTCTTTGGTCGAAACCCTGTGCGATGCGACGTTGTGTTTGTCAACGATCCCTTGAAAAGAATCAGTAACATTCATTTCCGGATTTACGTCAACGAATATGGCTCTGTCATGGTTGAGGACCAATCGACCAACGGTACTATTGTGGATGATAACCTTTTAACCTCCCACTCTCAAGCCAAGGGAAGAAGTGACCCTCCCATTAGCAAGTGGGTTTTGTTTTCTGGCTCCATCATCAAGATCTATCTCCATAAGGAGGCCCAGGACTTGGCTTTCCGAGTCCGTATACCCAGGCGTGATAATGAGTATGACCAAGCATATACTGATAAAGTCGACGATTTCCTCACACGTCATGGGCTACCACGCCAGAATGAAACCATCACGCCTGGACCAGGCGGCCACGTTGATCTCTTCAGACGACCTGCCCAGACTAATTTCCAGAGAGAAGAGACCAATGAGATAACGCAACGTACTCCTCAGACGTTGTCTAAAAGAAGAGACGCACCAAGGGAGTGGACGGGCTCCGGAAAATATAACAGAACCGGCTCGATCGGGAAGGGTGCCTTCGCAGTTGTCCACAGGGTCACTTCAAAGTATGACGGATTGCCATATGCTGCCAAAGAGATTGAAAAGCGTCGCTTTATCAAGAACGGCGTCCTTGATCAGAAGGTAGAGAATGAGATGAAGATCATGCAACGGGTTAAGCATGTGAGTCTTGCTCCTTGTTACCCGCTTCCATCGCTAACATAACTTATCAGCCCCATATTGTTCGCTACATGGAGCACTTTGAATGGGATGACCGATTGCTAATCATAATTATGGAATTCGTGCCCGGCGGTGATTTGGGAAAACTCATCTCAGACCAAAAGGCTCTGAGGGAGGATGTTGTTCGAATCATGTCAGAGCAGCTCTTGGGTGCCTTGGGGTATCTACACGCCAATAGCATCACCCATCGCGACGTCAAACCAGACAACATCCTCATAAACTCACTCAATCCAATTGACCTCAAGCTCACCGACTTTGGCTTGTCGAAGATGGTTGACAGCGAACAGACCTTCCTGCGAACATTTTGCGGCACCTTGCTTTATTGCGCCCCTGAGGTGTATACAGAATATGCCGAGTACGATGATGACGGTGTACGTAGTCGAGGAAAAAAGATGAGACGTCCACCGGGCCAGAGATACAACCACGCGGTTGACATCTGGTCTTTGGGCGGGGTCTTGTTTTATGCTCTGACTGCGTCGCCTCCTTATCCTGTCAAGAGTGGCATCAGCTACTCTGAGCTGTTGCACAAAATTATGACCACCCGGCTGGATATCGCACCACTGCAGAGGAATGATGTATCGGAGCAAGCTATTGACTTCCTCTGCAGAATGCTCCAGCGCCGGCCAGAAAACCGAGCAACCGTGGGAGAACTCGAAAGTCACCCATGGTCTTCCGGCGAAGACTCTATCATCCATGCTTCACAATCCTTTGACGAGGTATCGGATGATGACATGTTTGACAACTATTCCCAGTTGCAGCCCAGACAGTACGAAGAAGATAGGGTCAGTGACTCTATGGGCGAAGAGTCAGAAAAAGAAACCCCCACGGTACCACTAGAAACGAACCAACCAAGACTATTCGGAGAAGTTGGTGTCTCAGCGATTGGTAGCTCAGGAGTTATCCCAGAAGATTATCTCAACCTCGAGAACAATAGCAGCCCTAGCGCAGACGAGACTGAAATCCTCCGCAGGGATGAAGACGAAGCATATCAATCGGACGATTTGGTCACGCCCAGGAACAGGAATCGCCGAACGTATCGCCAGAACAACATTTCAATGGCACAGAATCAGTCTGAGGACCAACTTCAGAGTCTAGTCGAGGACGTGGCGTCGCAGAGCCTCGGCGGGAATGAAACAAATCTGCAAGGCGCTGGACAATCGCGTTACTCTCTGCAATCGGCTGAATTCAATACCAGTAAACGAAAACCCTCGTCATATGATACAAGCGATGAGTTCGACAACACACCCCAAGGAAAGCCTACAATGAAAAGACTCAAGTCGGAAGGTAATATTGAAGATCTGGCAAATGACGTACTTGAAGACTACAAACTGCTGGTGCAAGTACCATCTGCCGAGAAGCAAGCCTCGGGGCGTCAAATCGACAAGCCTTACAATAAGACGTGCTTCTGGGAGCAAGACAAGACAACGTGGCACTTCGACTATCCGGAGCTCACACATTTGCAACACAAAGCTTTCGAGCGGGGTGCGGCAGCGAGGAATGAAAGATTCGAGCCCGGAAAATCGCCGTTGTGGGATCTTGCGATGAAGTATTTCTCTCCCGTTTCAAAAGCCGGGTCACAAATCAACCAAGGTCGACGAAGCTCGCGAACACCTCAGGACACAGCGGCCGACGTGCCCCTGGAATTTCCTCCGACTGCTGCCCCGCTTGAGAACTCTCAGATTCCCGACACTTTGCCTACGCACACGCAGATAATCGTCCCGGTTCATGAAGATGCGCCCAATAGACGTGCCATTGGCGTGCTTGAGTCTCATCATGAGTCCTGTGTTCCTGGGATTAGTATTCCTATCAAAGATACTTTGGTCTCATTCGGCCGTGGCCCGGCAAATACTGTCGTCTTCAGAGATATACAAGAATCTCGAGTGCCGAAGTATGCGTTCAAACTGCTGCTATGGAAAGAAGATGGCACCTTCGACCCTTCAAAGGATCCTGATAGAGTCCCTCCTCCTTGGCTTCGAGATGCCGGAGATCCAAACGAGTATGGTTTTTACATCTCGACCAAAGCATCTGTTGGTATCAGCATCAATGGATACCAACTTGCTTCTTCTGATGCCAAGAACCACAGCGGCCCCTCACATCATTGGGCTCGCATTTGGAATGGTGACACAGTGGTGATTTGGGGCGATAGAAAGAGCACGCAGACGAAGCTCGGTTTTCAATGTTTCTGGGGAGCTTCTTCACAGGCACGTGAGGGGAACCAAGGCCTACAACTCGCATCTCCATCACTCTCCCAGAAGCTTGACGCTGCGTGTCAGAAGGCAGAGAAGAGGGTCAAGGAGGTCATTGAGAAGAAGAAGATTAAGGATGCAATCAACGCTGATCTACGGGAGCGCACAGAAAACATTGAAAGAGAACAAGAACGAAGTCGTGCTTTCGAGAAGAAGCGAAAGGAGGCCATCGCTTATCTTGACTCTAGACAAACCCCTTTGTTGCGAATGGCTTCACCGGCAAGCGCACTAGGAACGAGTAACTATCGTGATCCTCTGATGTTTCGCATGAGCTCTGACAACAACCTCTCGATCCAGTGACAAAGCGCATCATATATACATATACGATTTGCTACAGGGGGGGTTGTACATATTTACTTAAGTCTGCAGTCCTTGAACTGTTGTACGAACAAGGAGTTATGATTTCTTTTTCCTTGGTATCTATGGCGGGCATATGGGCTAAGCACAAGAATTGGTTGGTACTATAGGAAACCATGGGGATGACGAACGCTACTTACAGCTAGATTCGTGATTCTCCCGGCGAAAGGGGCTTATCTGAATGGAGATAGATCCTGCTATCATGACATCTTGGAGGAGTACATGTGGGAAAATGTAGAACATACAACATAGAAAATGATATATCTTGTGATTGAAGACATTGCACATCCCTTCTTTGACACGACTGATGTATCTTAGCTGTAACGGAAAATGACTGACATGATACAAGTTGAACAAGTTTGTATCTCACTATTGAAAGACATGTACATGTGTGAAGGGCCAGTTCATAATACATCAGGCATTAAGTCATTTTATCTCTAATAATACAATAGCAAATTTAACCGAAAGAGCGCTTGTCATACAATCATAACCCTCCTTCATACAAATCATAATCATTTCTCGTAACCGACATCATTTCAACTTTTCATCATCCGGACCCAATCATCCAGGGGTTGATGCACATGCATCCAACGTTCATACATTTTGTTCCCAAAAGGTTCATTTCCACAAATCTTCTCGTTCATGAGCTTAATCGCTAGGCTCAATTGAAAGTGTGGTGATGCCTCATGAAAGCATGCTGGTTATCAAGTTTTAGACAGCGATGCTGTCTATAAAAGGCTGAAAAGGCGATGTAGCATGAAAAGAATTGTTCGGGGTAGTCTCATGAAACTTGTCGAAATTTTGACCACAAGATACTTCGTCGTCTTCCTCGACGACTGAAGAGGCGGCCTCTACGATAAGTTTGTACTCTGCGAGGCTAGAGCGTCAGTCGGTAAGATTGGCAGCATTAGTTTTGGTTACGACTCACCGATATGGTCAGATGAACTCTCATGGGAGTCATCAGCAGTGCTCGCCTCCTCGACTGTTGGGACAGGGTCGAATGCATTCTTCCATACAGACGTGTCTGACTGGGCAGGTGAGCATTGCTTACCAGCGTGCTCTTTCTTTGGCGAATTATCAGATCTGACAGAAGAAGTGCAGTAGGCAAATTCTGGAAAGCTGCGTTGGCGAGGTGTATAATAAGGGTTGCCGCTGGCTTGACACTCAGACTTGTCAAGATTTGAATCCCTGTCGATGAAACTGGACGGGCCAGGATCCGTAAATGAGGGAGTAAAAATGTTTGACGAGCACTTAGATTGCTGAGGACATGGAGTTGTCTGGCTGTCAGTGAAACTGCGAGGGCCAAATCGTTCCTAATTGTCTCTGGCAGTCTCGTTAAAGTTGTGACTTGGTGGGTATGAGCCTGCTCGATCGCCTGGGGGAACGGAAGATGACTTGTACTTTTTCTTCTTGAAGAAGGACGAAAACACGCTCTCTGAAGACATACGGGATGGGGGAGAGGCGGTGGACTCCATACACTCATCATGGTAGCTGTAGTCGTGAAACTTGGGGATGGGCGCCTGGAATCCTTCGTCTGTCTCATGACGTTCAGGCAGGGGGCTGTCATCTGTGTAATGCTCTACGCGGGAGTACGCAGGACCTCGAAAGGAGTCCCAGTCTCCGCCGTTATCAAAATCTTTGCTGAAAGCACCCTGTGAGTAGCCCTTCGAAGGTGCTCCTGGCCGAAAGCCGTCTGGTGTCCGCAAGTTCTCGTGCTTGGGTACAGAACTATTCCTCGAAGTTTGGCCATAGTGAGGATGAAGGTACTTGTCTGTGGCCTTTCTTTCAGGCGAATAGCTGTTGTAATATGATGGTTTCTGGCGTGAGATGAGAGGGGATCCTGGGAGCCTCATTCTGGTGGGAGACTCGGGCTCTGAGAACTCATTATCCCCCTCGTAAGTCAAGGGAGTACGAACATCAACAGACTTCTTGAATCTCACAGTCTTACTACCGGAAGACTTGGAGGAGCTCGGGTCAGATCGTTCAGAGTCAAGAGACTTCTCGCGCTGTCGACACGGTTCTTTTTCTGTGGCATTTTGAATTTTTCCGGAGCCGTCTGAAGATGAGTGATCACTGGCCATTGCGGACTTGAGGATAAAGTCATGCGGAAGAGTTTTCCATGGCTCGTAAACCTTGTTCGCAGACTTCTGGCCAGCCATTTCGCCTTCGTGGCTATTAATGTGCACCTCTCCTTTAGAGTGAGCCGTCGAAACCGAGTCTTCAACATATGGTGCTTGGTAATTCCGAGGACGCTTTTCGCTTTCCTTCTGAAGGGGAGGAGGAGGATCAGTCTTGGTTTCTCCCGATGACTTCCGGTCTGCTCGGCGTCCGGAAGACCCCGTATTTCTCGAGGGACAGTAAGAAGACTCCGGGGAAATGACAGTGCCTCTGGACTCTCGTGGTTCAGGACACCTTCCACGGACCTTCTCAACTGTAGGAGCCAGTATCTCGTAGCCGGTGGCCTCGTTCTGGTCAATGGAGACATTCCGTTCTTCTTTCTTACGATTCCGATGGCGATTTACAGTCAGAGAATCCATGTCATCTTCCTTTTTAACGACAGCTCGCCCGGCTATGTGGTCCTTCAGTCTGGGGGCCTGTTACTGCACGTTAGCTGTCATCCGGTGTTCAAGATATTCGGTCGGCATACCAGTCCAATTACAGAGTCATCTGGCAGACTCCCATTGTAGTGGAACTCCAGGACACAGGCATCGCAATAGTTTGTGAAGATTGGCTCTCCCGGAAAGACTGGGTGCTGGGCATGAAACGCCTTGGACCTCGCGCTTCCACAATTGGAACAGAAGTGGTATTGACGAACGACACCTCGTTTGTATTCCATCTCTCGGCAGCTTTCGCAGAGATTGATCTTGGTGGATGGTCCTGTGCCAACGGGAAACTTCTTGTGGTAAAGCGCTGACCGAGTGTTTCCACACTCCGTGCAAACGTGATGGCGTTCGATGCGCTGAGGACTCACATCTCGTTGGCCACATTGCTCTCGCTTCCGGGTCTGCTGAAAGTCTCTTTCTTGTGCAGTTTTATCATTATCAGGGGCCGGTTGAGAGAAGCCGCTGAAAGCGGAGAGCGATACTTGTCTTGCGTGAGACTTTTTGCTCGCTGTGATAGCCTTGTTGAGGGCAAGGTTCAGTCTGTCTTGAAGACGGCGGAGGTCGCGACGCAAGATTCTGCTGTTGGGCTCCTCGGCCAAATCCGCCATCTTGGCTTCAATATGCTTCTGTAGGCGTTGCACTTCGTTTGCCAACGGGCCGGAAGCCTTGATGTCTCCCTGACTGCCAGGCTTTCGGTAGTGGTTACTCCCTTCCCCTGCTGAGTTCAAGGTGTTTCTGAAACCCGCTGGAGGCATGGAGATCGTTGGTGCCTGATCTGAGACAGGACTTCGTGCTGCGACAGGCTGGGCAACAGGCGCAATATACTGAGCTGGATGAACTTGCATCAGGGGAGATGGCTGGTGCGGAACGGAGTTGATCTGGTGATGATAATACACTGGTTGCTGAGGGAAAGGTTGACACACTGGGACCCTGAGAGGCTGGCTCAAAGAAGGAATAGGAAATGATGAAGATTGTATAATGTTACACTGTTGCTTCGACAAAGGAAGGGGAAATTGAGGGGGAAATGTCGCAGAAGGCGTTACAAGAGAAACAGGCTGTTGCTGACTGTTGATGATCTCGGCGGTCGATCTTCGAGAACTCGAGCGAGATCCCCGTCGACGAGATGATTTCCTGGGACTTGAGCGAGGTGATGACTTGGCGAGATGTCGAAGGTGGTGTTTCTTTCTCTTGGGTGATCTCTTGGAAGGATGAGGAGATGAATGAGGAAGTGGGCGGGACATAGAGTCTCTTTCGGGTGTATCATAGCCACGTTGTTGACGCCCTCCTCGATCATCCTCAGAAGACGAAGAAGACGAAGAAGACACGCCCTCGGAGCCGACTTCACTGCCATCGCCACATTCGGAATCAGATTCAGATTCGGATACGCAGTCGATTGCTATACGGTGAGCGCTGGTGTTTCCAGATCCATTACGACGCAGGAATGGGAGGCCGAAGGTAGCACTCAATAGGTCGACATCATAATCCGACCGATTGCGGCGGCGGCGAATAGCTTTGTTAAAGATGTTCATTACGCTGCAGCCAGTAGAAGCATACGGAGAGACAGAAAGGCAGTGTCCTCGGTATTCGTCTACAGATGGCAATTTGGTGGTGGTATAGAGAGTGTTTGTGGGAGGTTATATGAGAAGGAGGGTGTGCGTTATGGTAGAGGAAGAAAATAGTTTCCGTGAGGTCCTTAAACAATAAACACAGAAATTTCTTCGTTTGCTCGAGTTTCCCTTCCTTCCAGATTGTGGGCGCGTCTGGAAAAGGTGAATAGAGGTGGTTGTTGTGACAGCCGTTGGCAGCTGGCAGGAATTGTCACTTCTTTCTATAAGTGGCAGCTTATTTATTAGAGACCACCGAGATGGGACGGAAAAGACTCAAAGCTCGCAGGGTCTTGAATGGGCCTTTGGCAATTGTAACCAAGAGTTTGTCTTATTTCTAAATAAATAACTAAATGAAAAAATGAAAGAAGAAAGAAAAAAGAAAAAAAGGAGGTAGTGAAAGAAAAGATCAGCTTGATGCTCTTATCTAATATTCGACCGGCGAAGGAACTTACCAACTCCCGTCACAAAGCGCGCTTCTAATGATTCGGATCTAGAAGACTATTCTCATGGATGCTCATTATTTCTGCTCAAGGCCTGCAAGACGCAAGGGGTGTTGTTGCTCCTGCACGGTTATCTTCGAGGCAGTTCCTAGAATGTCAAGACAGCAGCGTGAGCACCAGAGATATAACGGATATCTGTCAGGGAGAAGAGGACGATGACATTGAGTATAAAGAACAGAGAAAAATATGATGATGGGACAGGACATCCCCCTCTCTTGTATGCGAATTTCTGTTCGGGCATGCCGACAAAGTCACCAACTTCGCTATCAACGTTGACAATCAATCTTGCCATTGTATTCGGCCGTTTTCAAGCTGGCAAACGATAGATCCCTTATTTCCCCTCTTCTCTTTCCTTAGCTTTGTCAAGCAAACATGCCAAAGTCTTTAATGCCACTCTTTGTTGCCGCTGATAGATCATCGACATTGGATGACATATGGCAGCAAACACACTCAACGTTATGCACGAGTTGCTTCGACGGCAAGATAGAGAAATCTCTTTTCCAACCAAATATTACACTGATATACATATTGAATTCATTTTTGTCTAAATGCGAGCTAAGCCGGGAACCTTTATCCTTTCTTCATAGGCTCCAGCACCAAAAGCTCCTTCTCCATCTAATCCACACGGAGAACGCGGGCACCTCGCTTCTGAACCGCCTTCTTCTTCTTCTGCCCACGGCTAAAGGCGCCCGCTTCAAAATGATCACGGCCAACGTTGTCAAGATCCTTGACCTTGTAAATACGGATGAGCCAATTCTCACTGGTAAAGGCCTCTTCCAGTACATCGAGTGTAGGGCTCGTATCGGGCATCTTAACACCACGCACTCGATCAACGATCTTTCCGGGTGAGTTCGTCTTGTTAAAGTTGTGGTATGACATCTTGTACCTGAAGGCGACCTGTTAGCATGGTGACCTGTCGCTGCGCGGAAGTTTACTTACATCAAGCTGTTCTTCATGGTCTCGGTAGCACCGGCATCAACTCTGTATTCGCCGCGTTCAGTGAAGAAGTTGCGCTCTTTGACCTCATCGGGCCAGATGCCCTCCGCAATGCGAACCATCCAGAGAAACTTGTTGATATCATCTCCAGAGTAGCCAAGAACGCCACCAAAGACGACGAGGACATAGTCAACCTCGTGCTGGCGCATGATGGGATAGCTGACCTCCTCGCGAGAACTCATGGCCTTTCCAACAGTAGCGATATGGGTGTTGTTCCAGGTGTTGTTGTCGACAAGCGTTGGTCGGTCAGCCATACCACCAATCTGATAACCATAGTCCCACCATGACATAATCTTGGCGTCTTTGCCGGTGTTCTGTCGGAGCCACTGATAGGCCTCACGGTAGTCATCAATGATGACCGGGCTGCCATCCATGCGCCGACTGGACAGGACAACAGAGGGTGCTGAGTAGGCGTTGGAGGTGACCCATGTGCAGTGAGTAACAAACATGACCAGGTAGATGACCATGCCAGCAACAACCGTGATCTTGGACAAGGTAGTGTAAACACCAACTTCGGGCTTTGCGGTCGATCGAAGTGCACCCTTGGCCTTGTTGGGTCTATCAACGGACTCTCCTTGTGCAGCCTGGGTTGGCTCAGGCTGATTGACCCGGAGATAGATGTCGAGGAGCTGAGAGGCAGCCATGGCAGCGGCAACACACACAACAGGTGTCAGTGTGAGCATAAGACGGACCATAACACCAGCAAAGTAACTTGCAAATAGAGCATAGACAACAATGAAGACATGCTCATCCGCGAGGTTCTGGAAACACATATAAACACCAGCAGGGAAGAGCCAGATGAGGAAGTTAAGATCAAAGAAAAATGAGGGCCATGCGGTAGGCTGATGCTCAGAGACTGAAGCAATGATGGGAATGTGGATCTTGGCATAGCTGGTGTCGAACAATGAATAGAATCGACCGCCCCAGGGCGCGATGTATCCAAATGAGGTCAAAAGAATGAGGCCAGCGAGGCCGACGAAGAAAGTCGCGACACCAGCGGCAACTACGATAGTTGTGATCTGTCGTCCAGGGATAACAGACTTGACGTAAACGATGAATGCAATCACCTGAAGGAGGCCAAAAACACCTAAATGATAATGTTAGTACCATGTGTCGCAATGAATGTTTGTGTACACACCAAGCGCGGGCATATGCTCATTAGTCTTGATACAAAGGAAGCCGACGAATGGCACCTGGAAACTAGCCATGGTGCCGATAGCATACCACGTCGTGTAGCTGATATAGAGGCGATCGCTGTATCGGCCCATGCAGATGAGAACGAAGGCATGGACGGGCAGTAGACATGTAATGAAAGCATATCCACCCCACGATGCAACCATGTATGCGTACGATAGTGCGCAAAGGGCACCCCACAGCATCGAACCCAGCTTCAAGGCCTTGACCCAAAGGTAGAATGTGAGGACAAGAAGGAAAATGGCAATGGCCTCGTTATCGTAGCTACCGGCCACGGATCGAGAGATGTAACCAGGTGCAATGCCCATGAAAACTGCGGCAAGAAGACCAGCGGAAGAAGATGTAGTCATCTCATTGGTAAGTAGGTAGGCAGCATAAGCTGTCAGTCCAGAGAAGGCCGGGGCGAGAAGGACACAAATGTTTCGAATATCGACTGGAACCGTAAGGGCGCGGAGAGCGTGGTAGATGACGCCGCTTGTCACCATCAGACCAGGATAGAGGGTGCCTCCGGTTACCCGCCCAAGAGGATGCCATGTCCTGTCATCGAACCAATCCCAAAACTTGTAAAATCCATTGGCGACGAGGTATTTCGTCGCGCGGAAGTTGAACCACGGGTCGACTATCTTGAACGTTAGCTCGTCATGATGGAGCAATCTGGTAGTATGGGCAAGACTGACATTCGTGAATAATACTTTCGAAGCCTACGGCGGATGAGTTAGCAAAAGATTCATTCCTAATAGAAGAGGACCCTCTGTGCTCTGGAGACAGAAAAGACAGAGCAGGATTTGAGGGCATTCGCCCATTATGGGTAGAAAGCACTTACGTATCACAGAAAAAAGGCGACTGGACACAGCTGCGCCAGCGATCAAGAGAAGAATGATGACTCTTAGTAGAGTCCTAGTGTTTTGTCCGTTCACTCCGGCGAGGACGTCTTCGGTCTTTACCGTCTTTACCGCCATGATGGGTTGCGATTGTCGACGATATTTGACCCTGGAGTTGATGCAACTTGCAGAAGCCGAAACCCAAGATGATATTCAACTCCACCAGAAGGACAGCTTGGAGCTTTACTACTGAGACGGAGCTACAGGAGGTAAGTGTGGGACCCTCCCCGACATGGGTACGTACCCTTTACGCGGCCTTGCATCCACTCCATGCAACCTACCTACCTAACTTTAGCAAGGTAAAGGTACCTCATTCTTATGGCCGTTAGGTGCTGAGCCACAGTTTATCCGGCCAAGCTCTGGCGTAACGATCAAGAAGCTCAGACAATGGTGATCAGGTCATTCAACGTCAATTTCGATGAATTTGACCAGGACAGCATGCAATATAGGTGAACGGCTTGCCAAATCACATCTACATGCCACTCTACTGGTCACAGAAACCGCCTCGAGCATCAGAATCGCTTATCGCCGTCCATGCTTCTCACTGTAAAACTAAACATACATACATCCGTACCTGATACACATCATGATATAAGCCCGCCGCAGAGATAAACTTACTAGTTTTCCCGCTCAAAGTCTCCCATTACATGCCTAAGTGTTACAAGCCCTAGCCAAGACCATTGACGTTTTTCTTGTCGTCTAAAGTAGATATATTGTACACCTGTACACAGAGTCAAACAGGGACCTAAGGAAACATCTATGCAGGGCCGCCATGTATATCCTCAATCATACACCGAGTCTAGTTCGTGGCTCGGATTATGCCTCAGCAGGACCTGTTTCCCTACGGTCGGTCAACCTTTTCGCCGAAACCTCCCTTTGCTTCCATCCTCTCCCTTCCCATATCTTGCGTTGCGTTTCCCCGCGCCGGTATTACATATTTAAGGGTTCTCCTTCTGCACCTTCAACAGCAGCTTCTCGAGATCAAACTTGGGGTCTAAGGGGTCGGTGATCACTGCATGTACGGTTAGTTTGAGGTCTCGCCAGGTTGTGTCTCGCATGTGCAATTTGCCGCGGCCAATTGCCAGGAGTGCTTTTAGAGCGAAACTGGGTCTGACATACCAGAGTCGCCAGGTGTTGGGTTGTTCTTCTTAGCAAACTCGGCCTTGGCTTGCTGGATAAGCTTCTCCTTCTTCTCGTACTCGTGCTGCGCATGCTCGGCCTTTTGCGAGGCAGTAATCGCTCGCTGGTGGGTGAAACCGTAAAAGATACCCAGGCCGAGGGCGGACCACCGCAAAACCTATAAATGACTCAATTAGTCCTCAAGTCCACAAACAATCCAATTCTGTTGCTCGAATAGTCGTTTTCCCTGACGTAGTCGAGTGCTCGGGCTTGGGACACGGTCGAGCGGCCGAATCGGGGAGGATAACACGCACGTTCACTCCGGTCGAAGCCATTGGGAATTAGAGTTGCAGAAAAAGGGCGAACGGGACGAGGAGCGAAAGGATCGGTATTGACGATAGTCAGCGGTCGACAATGGCTTGTCAATGGACCCAGTCGGAGTGGCTCGAGGGGATTAGATGCGTCGGCTTGAGGTGAAGAATTGAAAAGTCGTCGGGAAAAGTCGCAGTTTTTCCATTCGCTGCCAAATAGAGCCAACCGCTGGCGGCTGGGGAGCTCGGACAAGCTGGACCCAGTAGCCAGTGAGCCGGCCAGTGTGATCACGTGCCCGTCCTCATCTCGCAAATCAATTTCCATGCTAGCGATACGTACCGCCTTCAATTCCACTAGGTTAGTACCTTAGCATTCAGATTTCAGGCTTGTGCAGGGGGGGTTATTGGGATTGCAAGTGCCTGAGTCGCTCGCGCATGGATGGATACAATTGGACCCCATTACAAGCTCATACCTTGCAGCATTTCATAACTTGATTACTACAAACAAGCAACGAAGAACTTACATACAGTCACCTCATTTTGTCGCGAAGGACGACTTTTTATTTCGTGCGGTTTTCGCGTCGTTTATTTGTTTTGCGAGACTTTATTTATCATCATTCGTCGCGTTGTCGATTCATACCCTCCCAAACCCAGTCTCATAGCTCTCAACATATTGTTCAGTCTCGCAATGCGACTGTGGAACGTCCGCAATGCAACAACGTCGAGATGAAATCCTAGCGAAGAAGGCGAAGCTTGCTGAGCTCAAGCGCCAGAGAGAGCTTCGGGCAAGCCAAGCAACAGCAAGCCGCTCCAACGTAGGAACCTCTAGCGACGTTGGTCCCCTGATACCCTACCGCCTTTAAGCCCATCGTTGACGTTTCTCAACCATAGTTGATATCGCCAACTCCCGGAAGAGCAGATAACCGCCGTGAGATCGAAACTCTTATAAACAGCCTCGTCGGTGATAGTAGGCCCGGCTCGACTGTCACGGGAGGACCTGGCTCCCCGGCTCCTCGTGGTAGCCGCCCAAACAGTGTCCTCAGCGCCGGCGAAATCAGCAACGAACCCTCCGAAGTCACGACCACTAGTCACGTTCAAGTCCCTGCGCAACCGCCACCTAGTCTTAGCACTGCTCCCCTCCTGACCGTTTTCGAATGCCCACCGTCCCCGGTAAAGGAGGTATTCTCATACAGCAAAGGTGTCCAGACGACAGAGGAGTGGACCACATCCACCAGAACCAGGGCTCGGTCTCTCATATCTGAAGCCGAAGATGTTCCCGCCGTAACTTCAACGCCCAGCAAGAGGCTGAGCAGAAGAGAGCGAGATCGAGAAGAGGAACTCCGACAAAAGATTAGAGAAGAGGTGGAGGAGGAATTGAGAGCGACAAAGGAGTTTCTGAGCGACGGTGTGCTTCCTTCCGGCTCGGCTTTGAATTATCCTTCCAGGAATCTTACCGCTGAAGAGCTGGACGCTGTCGCCCACTCTGATGAATTCGTTGACTTCCTGGATAAGTCGACAAAGGTGATCGAGAGAGCTCTCGATCAGGAGACATATGACATTCTCACAGACTATGCTTTACAAGGCCGAGATAACGATGATGAAGATGAAGATAGTGGTAACACAGGTGGTAAGGGGCGACACAGGATAAAAGAAGTGGTCCAGTTCTTTGACGAGCGGTGGTCTAAGAAGCGCATGATCAGCGGAATTGATTTCTCGCCAAAGTTCAGCGAGCTTGTCCTCGCGTCATACACCAAAAATCCGACAGCTCCCCATGAACCTGACGGGTTGGTTCAGGTCTGGAACATGCACATGCAGGATCGCCCTGAATACGTTTTCACTGCGCAGTCAGATGTCTTGACTGCTAAGTTCTCTCCTTACCACAATAACTTGATTATCGGTGGTTCATATAGTGGCCAGGTGTTGCTGTGGGACACGAGAGCAAAGGCGGCTCCGGTTCAAAAGACTCCCCTCACGGGCTACGGCCATGCCCACCCTATCTACTCTGTTGATATTGTTGGTACCCAGAACGCCAACAATATCATTTCTTGCTCCACTGATGGTGTGGTCTGTGGCTGGACAATGGACGTCTTTGCTCAGCCCCAGGAACTTCTTGAACTCAAGAACCCTAGTCAGGCCAAGGTGGCTGTTGAAGACGTGAGCCCAACATGCCTTTCTTTCCCAGCTACAGATCCTACATTCTTCCTCGTTGGCAGTGAGGAGGGCACCATCTTCCCTTGCCACCGATATGACCGTGCCGGTGCCAAGGCTGGTGTTGACAGGAAGATCAGCTACAAGGGACATACCGCTCCTGTCATGTCTGTGGATTTCCATCCTGCTAGGGGGCCGGTGGATTTGGGCGATCTGGTCATATCGTCGTCGCTCGATTGGAGTGTTAAGCTTTGGAAGGTTCGAGCACCCGCGGCGACATCTACAATCGGCTCTGGTGATGGCACCATCTCGTCTCTAATTGACTTTGTACGTGAAGACGTCGTCTACGACGCTAAGTGGTCGCCAGTCAAGCCGAACATATTTGCATTGGTCGATGGTGCTGGATGGCTGGAGCTTTGGGATATTGCGGTCGAGACGGAAGAGCCTGTGTCCAGGATTTCGCCAAGCTCTCGAAAGGATGGCAGAACTATGCTCTCAAAGAGTCTGAACAAGGTTGCATGGGAGCCCAATGATGGAAAGCGTCTTGCAACCGGTGGCATCGACGGCTCTCTCACAGTGTTCGAGGTTGCGAGTGGTCTTGGTGGTAAGGATGGCCCCAAAAACGAGGACTGGGCGAATGTGAAGAAGCTTGTGAGCCGACTGGAGGCAGTTGGTTCAAATGGTGCATTGATAGTTTAGTAATCTCCATTGGATGGAGTATTGGCAGCATAGTGGCGTGCGTTCTTGTGTTGCGAGGGACCTTAGAGACAAATTTATTGATATACCCAAGGCTTTTTTTGGTTGCTGTCTTTCTTTTCACGAACAATTTAATTTACTATATTGATCTCAACGCATCACGATCCCGAGTTACTAGCCCCTGCTGTACTCTGTAGTATTTTAAGAAACCCAACTCAGGAGTAGTGTCACGTGATGTCTTCACATCAACAATATCTTCATTTTATGGTAGAGCAGAAGCTCAACCTCAGTTTTAGCAATCTCAGCTTTCGAGTCGAGACGCTCTGCGCAACAGCAGTATGGTAAGTCACGGTCCTTTTGAAACACTCATTCAATCTTTCATGATGGCATTCATTTTTATGAATTCTGCAATTCCGAATGCCCTTTTGGTTTTGGGCAACACGTGGACGCTTTACAGCTGAACAGCAACCTTACTACTCATTGTTTCTCATTTCTGTCTCAAAACCGTGTTCTGACTCTACACACAGACCTTGACACACAGTTGGGCCTCCATTGGCACGCCTTCAGGATACCGCCCGCCAGAAACTTCAAATGCGTAGGTTATCTCCTCGAGAGTCGTCATCTCTTCCTCCGAAAGCGGGAAGTACCGGGCGTTCTCCTCGACTCGAGCTGTTGTGGTTGCGCCAGGGGTGGGAATGATGGTAGGCATTCCCTTTCGACTGTTTAGTCCTCTAACCCAGTTGATGACAAGCTGTGCAGATGTGATTCCCTTCCTTTCTGCCACTGCCTTGACTTGGTCAACAAGCTTGAGGTTGTGCTGGAAGGATTCTGGCCGAAAACGCGGGAACCCGCTGGCAATGCCCTGGTCCTGGAATTGAGAGCTGTCGGCAAAGCGGCCTGTCAACATCTGTGGTGGCTGTTAGATCGTGTTGTTTAGATCTGAATGGGTGGACTCACGCCACGTCCAATAGGTGCGTAGGCCATGATAGGAATATTGTGCTTTGCACACGCCGCGGCAACGCCATTCTTGAGGATGTCGGGGCTGAACAGGCTGCATTCGACCTCGACGAGAGCGACCTTGACATGCTTGATGGCTTCTTCGGTAGTCTCGGCACTGCATTCTGACAGAGCAATGCCACCGACCTTGCCGGTATCAACATATTCTTTCTGAATGACGTTGAGGGTTTCTTCAAAGGGAACTTCGTGGTCTCGTCTTGAGGGTGCGAAGATATCAAGTTTCTTGACACCGCCCAGTTGATTCAGCACACTGTCAATAGACCTTCGCACATTCTCGGGAGATCCTTCAAGTTGAGACGTATCAGGGTTGTAAGTGCCCTTTATGGCGATCGTGATCTTTGATCTTTTCAGCATCTTCTGGAAATTTTGTGAAGTGTGCGTTGATGAGAGTCATGCTGTTATACTCTGGAGGTCCGTAAAATTCAGCGCCGCTCCAGAGATTGCAGCCATTGGCGAAGGCTGTGTGCATGGCTTCAAGAGCCTGATCTAAAGGAGTTGGTTTGGGACGCCAAGTGAAGCCTTCAAAGTTATCAGTCTGGTTGTTTTAAGTGAGTGGAACAACTAAAAACACCCACAAGGCCGTATCCGAGACCGCCGACATGCTTTCCCAGAATTTCGTGCATATTTGGTGACGAGGATATTTGCATGAGTATGTAATCCAAGCTAGAACTAAGTATATGGGTGGACTTGGTGATATCGCGTTGAGAGAGAGGCGCTGTGAGACTCAGCAATCAATGAGGAAAGATGGGAAGATACTTGTACATCAGAAGGATTGAATGAGTTCATTTGATTCCAAGTTATATGCGACTATCTCGGTTGATTAATCACCCTCCATCTGACCTATAATGGTGTTGTTCGCCACACCCGTTCATCGGGATTGCAGCTCCAAAATGCTATCTAAATCCGAGGATGGATCTGACTAAGCTCAAGTCCAGCTCGTATCCCGCAACGCGACGCTCTGTGAGTAAGCCCGACGCCAACAGATGGGAGCTCGCTCTTTACGGAATTGTGGTGCTGCTGAAGGGTCCCTTATGGAGATAGGATATTGGATAGTGCTGTTGATCCGATCTGATGCGAAGCAGGTCAGGGATGTAGTTATCTGGAGGAACCCAGTATACGCAGCAAGCTGTCCCTAGTGCTGATACCATCGATATGGCGGTTATCATTCTTGTTAATCAAGGTCAATCAATATTCCCTCCTCTCCTCCTCTCTTTGACTCGGGCTGAACCACTTCCTCCTCGACGTCTTCTCCATCTTCATACTCATCCTCAGCTTCGGATTCCTCTTCAAGGTTTGCGGAGTGCACATCTCGACGCTGAACAAGAACTCGGGCTCGTTGCTTTCTTCTGAGGATATTCCCAGTCTTCCTCGCTGTTCGTCGACCATGCGGAGCATCTGCTGCACGAAGCGCTTGGGGGGACATAGGCACCAATCCCTGTGCTTGAAGCCACCAATCAGGGTGACCAGTTAGGCCAACTTCTCCGAGGCCTTCTGCAGTTGTGGGCATTACATGCTCATAGTGGCAGTCTCGGCCCCATTTGCAGACGCCGTGGTGACACCAGTGTCGACAGGGTGGTGGCAGTTGAGATGATGGTGCCGTAGTGTTGGTTGGAATCTGTGGTGTCTCTTTGAGGGAAGTAGGCCTGAGATGGACTGGCTGCTGTTGGTTGGCAGGGTTGTGGCGACTAGATGAGAGGCCTTTTGCTGGCTTTAGCTGAGACTTCTGAGAATTAAGCTGAGTTGTATTTGGTTTCGGTTTTGGTTTCTCATAGTAGTTGTGAGATGATGCACCGACTGGGCAAAGACCAGACCGGAACTCAGTGGCCCGCTCCTCTGAAGTGTCCGATTCATCACTAGTCGAAGCTCCATCCCTAGTAATGGGAGCGAATCGAAGCTTGTAAGTATCCAGTTCAGCATGAATGACCCCCAAATTCCCCATGTCTCTAGTCTCATCTGGGGACAAACTTCGAGGGGCGCCGATGACTTCGATCCACTCCGGAAGAAGGTCTGCCGGAATAAGGGGTACAGCAGTTGCAGGCTGAGAAAGAACTTGGCCGTTGGGAGAGATTTGCTCCGCCCCTGGTCTGACCAGAAAGAATTGGGGTTTGATTCCCATGCTGGCTGGAGACTGTTGTGTGGTCAAGGAACAGGAGAAAAGTGAAGAAGCAAGTGTGGGATGTGAAACATGCTAGAGCAAAATTTCGGAGACCAGGTCCTGGGGAGCTCTCTTTATAGAATTCACGCATACAGCTTGAGTTTCCTGTTGTCTCATGGGCTTCCGTTTGCTGTGACACAAGTGAGGACGGACAGAGGCTCAGATGCAAACCGGCAAGGCTTTGTCACACCCAGAGGAGGCAACGAAACTTTATACCTATATCCCAAGTGACAAAAAGACCTAGCTAAGTTTAGTATGACTTATCGATCCTCTATAATAGCCATTTTTGACACCATCATCTAATGTCAAGAGGTTTTCTCGCTCCATGAAGTGCACTCACTTATCGAGCCTCCACACGAATCTTGACATCCAAACCATCTACGCAGTAACCTAGTTGTCTAGGTCCATCTTTGAGTTCCACTTCTCTTCTGACCCATCGTCCAGGTTTGCCTGCGGTATCCTCCTCAGCAGCATGTGTGTCAATCCCTCTGCGTTCCCTCTCCTCTTCGGCATCCTCCCCGTCACTGCTGTCGCCCTCTTGATCGTCAAAGCCAGCTACAGGGTCCCATTCTCCTGTTTCCCAGATAAGCCCGAGCTTGAGAGGCGACAGTCCAAACAGTTTTCCTGCGATGCCTTTTACGGCATAGATATCGTACGATTTGGGGATCTTTTTCACTTTTTCCTCGCCATCTTGAAGATGGAAACCAACAGTAACTAGACGTGCCTCCAGGAAAGCAGGGTTGACCTCCGACCTACGAACAATATCTGGCTCGCCGTAGATTTTGCAAAGGTCGGCATAGCGAGGGTGATTTACCAGGACTTCTTGTTCGGCGTCCTCTGGTGCAGCCGCGAGCTGTTTCGCAATCCGCGAAAGATAGAACATCTCAGCGTTACTTCTATCAGCCGGCGTGATCTGGCTGAAATTGAGGGACTTCAGTGACCCAAGGCGGGCGACAGTAAGCATATGCGACTCTTCCGAAGATGATGCTTTAGCATCAGCGTCCGCAGCATCGTAGAAGGGGTTGTGGCCAATTCGCAACCCAGCTAGACCGGGGAAATGTTTGGGAAGCTGGTTCACAAACTCCCAGGATTGAATGTTGTTATAGGAGACGTCGAGGTACTGGACAGTATCTGAGAAGATCGGCCCTTCGATACCTTCAGGGGCAATTGACGAAATGTTGTTCCCCTTGAGGTGGATGTTGCGCAGTGATCTGAGAGTTGCAAGGGTACTGATGTCCACGAACGTAGTGAATTCGTTGATTTCGAGGTTGATTGACGTCAAAGTGGACGAAAGATTGCCATAGTCTAATGCAGGCAGAGATTGAAATTGGTTTGATCCAGCATCAAGAGCAGCCAAAGATGGAGAATTTGTTGCGATGTGGCAAACTTCCTCCCAGCTCAGCAAGGTTTCCTCGAGCGAAAGTTCTTTGACTCTGTTTACGGCATCGTTTGCTTGATCGTCCAAGACTTTTTGAAATCGATTCCCACTACAACTAGATCAGCGACTTGTTTGCCTATGGCCAGAAGGTCATACTTGAGGGTCAGGTGCTGGAGATTTGGTAGCTCACGACAAATTTCGAACACGGGGTCAAGCCGCTCAAATAAATTGCGACTGAGATCCAACTGCGTAATCTTGGGACACGCCTTTGCAATGATTCCCTCGCTCTCATCGTCTGCTCTCGCACTGGATACCTGGAGGTCCTCAAGAACCACCACAGTGAGCTCACCGATATTGGCTTGCTTACGGCGAATCTTCTCAAACCCCACCTCCTCGGCACGCTTCCCGAAGAACACAATCTCTTCTGCGGCCCTTCTACCATCTGGAAGCGTGTATTCCGAGGCATATTTGTGGTTAACGGCTGCTAGAAAGTGACGCGGCGGGTCAGCTGGCCGTGATGGGCGCACAAATGAGGCAGCAGTGGGGAGTTTAGATTTGCCTTGAGAGAGGGTCAGTTAGAGGTAGTTATCAATTACACACAAGCAGGTAAACACAGGTGCAGATGATGTGTCTGGTCTTACAGGTAAAGTAACGAATGCCTCTGTGGCATCCGTCGTGTTTGCCACGGGCTGAGTCGTCCCATTCTACGCCGAGCCATGTCCCTGTTGTACCTGAGACTTCACCGACGAATCTCACCGTGCAGAGAGCGCCACCGTATGAGATGCGTTGGCCAACGTGGTGCGTCGTTGTCATTGTCTATACTTCGGGAGGTTTTTCTCGCTATATCACAAAGATGGGCTTTCGTTGTTCGTATTGAGGAGGTTGAGGATGGGAACTACTAGAATAAGAGGATCCTTAGGACACCCGAATTTTTGAGGTTAATGATACAACAACAGCTGTAGCCTCGACAGCACCAAAATACTGAAATTGACTAAGGGTTCTCACACAGCATAAGATCACTACACTTGTTGCTAAGTGGAATTTATGCTGTCTGGTAGATTGAATTCATTATATATATTCAATGTATTGCTGTTAACCCCTGGTCTTCATGTGAGCTCGAACAAAAGGTCAGAGAATGAACCCGAATGATGCTTGTCATAACCCACTCGTCGTACGGTTTCAAATGTTTGAGACATATGTATGTGATAATGTGTCCTCATAAGACTGCTCTACTCAACCGTGTGATTGTCACAAGCTTCCTAGGCAAGTAGGTAGTATTCATGATTTTTTGCATATGGGATATCTCGCCACAGGGTAACTCCACCAATGCCTTGCCCGTCCACTTTTCAACGTCTCCTCATCTCACCGTTAGCACCAACACTTATCGTAAACCAATACTTTTACAATGTCGTCTTCTTCCATAGAATGCCAGCATCGCTGTGCCCAAATGTTCTCAATGGCAATGTTTCTACAAGATATATCGACTCGCACCAATCTTCTCGACCGGCGACGTCCAGCTTCACAACCTCAACCGTCTCAGAAAGCCTCGTCTTCTACACAAAGCCCACCATCTGATCCATCGATACAACAAATGAGCCAGCTACCAGACAGAACCATCTGAGAAGAGTCAACGAACTGCTTACAATCGGGGTCCATATGAGTTACACAAGAACTGGTGAGATCACAGCTCAGCAATATGACATCGCCAACCAATCTGTTCATCACGAAAATCACGCATCTGTTCAATGAAGCCCATGGGCTAATTGTCCACTCAAGGAAATCAATTGGTAACAAGCTAGTTACAGTTTCAGACTAAATCTAGCCTTTAGTGGTCATACAAGTGTAGAGAGTGTCGGTCATCAAATTCAACGCCTCAACATTTTCATGTGGCATTCTGGTATCGTTTCGCTCAAAATCAATTCGCTCGGCCAATCCTTCCCTTGGCCTGGTCACATTCCTCCAAAAATCGGTAGATACCTTCGAGCCCTTCATAGTCTTCTGATGGTCCAGCTATTGAAGAGCTGTCTGGAGGCGACATCGTCTCATATCCCTCGGTCTCAGCCAACCATGGACTATTTATCATTTCGTCCAGACATGACTGCTGAACAAAGTACTCCTCGTCTAGAGTCGAGATTTCATCAGTTTCGCAGCCCTCTAGTGATCGGACTGACACGCTGGGGGTCAAAGCTGACTTCATGCCATCAGGAGCGAATGGGAATCGGAGTGCAACCGGAACACCGACTGTACTGTCAAAGTCGGCATCTTGGCCCACCACACCGCGCTGAATACCAATGTCATCGCAAAGTCGCTCAATGGTCTCAGGGTCAACGCCTGGAAAGCGGACTCGAAGAACGTTATGCTTCTCTAATAAGACTGGGAGGTCACCCAACACTGCAAGCCTGCGGAGGTCGGCATTGATGGCCGTGAGGTCTTGCAAGGCTCGTCCAAAGTCAGAGGACAAAACATCCAGGAAGCCCTCAGTGTTGAGGGAAGCGCCACCAGCAGCGGCCTCAGCCTTGAAACCAGAGGTCTCGGAGGCAAAGGGAATAGCCGCAGTCAGAGGGCTCAGAGCTGTGACGGTAGGGCTGAGCTGGAAGTCGATGAAGGAGCCGGGAGCGGAGCAGGAGAAGGCGGAGAGCTTGTGCATCGCCTGATCTTCGACTGGTGACACAGCACGATATTGTCGCTCGCCTCGAGGTCCAAGACCATCGTAACGGAGCTTTTGGCCGGAGAGGAAAAACGCTCTCATAGCTTGGGAGACGTTCTGCACAACCTGGGCCGGAGCTGCCGGAGTATGCGAGAAGTACCGAGCACTACCTCCGAGGCTGTATCCGCCAGCACTGCGAGGAAAAGCACCACCGGTCAAATTCGGCCGAAGATCATTGGCAAAAGGAGCCCGGCCGGACAACTGAGCAACACGTCGAGATGTATTCGAAGTCGGGAGCTTGAATCGATCGAAACGGGCAGCCTTGGGTTCGGAGCTGATGAATCTCCTAATGACTCGGTTGACATTCTGAGCTGCGGAGCTCGAGAACCACCTAGTATGGCGCTTCTGCTGCCGAAGCACCGCAACGGGGTGAATAGGCTGACGAGCAACTCTGGCGGTTACGAGTGTAAGTTGGGATTGCAGGGGCCGCGTCATGAAGACGAGCTTGGTCCGAACCACATTCGTGGTTTTGGCCACAGCGACTTTGAGAAGCCGTCGGGCCATCGGACCCAACAGCGCCTCTAAGGAAGCCATAGTGAAGTTTTTTGTTGTTTCCGATCCAACGGTGTTGGAAAGTGAGGTGCGGAAGCTGAAGTACAACGCATCCAGCTCGGGCGGTATGAGGTCCTTTATGGCGGTGATAATTCGCCACAGAATGCGCCACACGGTAAGGATCGGGTGGCGGATTGCGGGGCTCATCTAGCACGAAACAAGGGTAGTGCGGATGTACAGTCAGCAATTGTTACCTCCACCAACAATAAATTTTCTTGTCTTTGTTTTTCCTTCGCTCAAACCTCTCCTTCTTCATTCCTCAAGGTCTGGATCGCGCACACGATGCAAAGCCGTTGTCAGCTTTGCGCGATCGTGACTTTGGATTTCTCATAGGTAAGAATTTTCTGCCTCTCCCTGCTTTATTTTCTACTTCACATGATGAATATCATACACGAACAATCCAAATCAGACCAGCACAATGGTGATTTAGCAATCTCTAGAATTACGCTGAGAAAGCTTTGGACCTCAGAACCTGTAGGATGTTTTTGTCACAAACCTCTTACTGACCAGTCACTAGTTTTGTTTGTTCACCTGTAGTCGTTCAATGGACGCGCCTTTCGATTGAGCGCGCGTCATCTCTTGCTATACACTGAAAAGGTTGGTACATAATTTCCTTTGTCTTTTCCAAGCCCTCTCCGAGTGATGATCAAAACGACACCTTAGGGATTCCTCATTCTTAATATACTATGTGGATACTGTTGTTATAAGTTTCAGCCTTGTCTGACTGGAGATCACAATGCCCCTTTTGCTTGCACTGTTTTCTACTGATGCAATTGCTGACTCGCGCTTGTCAATAGGTGAATCTCATCTTCCCTCTCAAGCGCTCCCAGCCACTTTATGATGAAGATTTGAACGAACGGGCGGACATAAATGAGTACTGCTGCCTCCCACCCTAGAAAAGCAAGGACGTGCAAATCCTTGTGGTGGGTGTGTAGTGGGACCTCTTGTTGATACTTCGTCAACTGATTGTGGCTCCTGTGGAAATGGATTCTTGTCGATATATGGTAGAATAACTGGTGGCTGACTGAGGATCTAGGTACTTGAACAAAGAATTCTTGCCCTTGTATACACATCCCTTTCGTGATGAGTTGTTTTTTTAGTATTCACACTGTTTGACTCTTGGTCTTCGGACCTTGGGATATGAACACAACATCAACATCTGATTGATTGGTATGCTTCTGATACTCTAACTACACGCGATTCCATGACTAACCTGTCTAGATCTGATTCTGCGCTTTTGTTGCCAAACTCAATGATGACGGGCGCTGACTCCGTCATAGGTATACTATACAACAGACATTCTAGTCTCATGTAATGGTAAGACGGCATTTTCCTTGCGCACATCTGCACACCCCTGCCATATGATGACTCTGCTATTATTAGCTCTATCCGAGTTCATCGTGACGAACAGCCTATTCACCTTGGAGAACTGATATGGTTTCCTACTTTTTTTTTTTTTTTTTTGGGCGACATTGCGAAGATGTCATAGCTAACCATGTCAATTAGATTTAACGATTCATGATCGCGAAGTGATTGTACTTCGAGAAATATGTAACTTGACAATATATAATCTACTAAGCCATGCTATCCTATGCCTTTTCTTTTTTTTTTCTTTTTTTTT
>VYWZ01002843.1:0-28362 GCA_008711595.1 Fusarium xyrophilum
GTTTAGTATATGTAATTATAAACTTATTATAATGTTCACAAGTATTATAAATATTATTAGAATTTAGGATGTTAAAACCCTAAGTTTAGGCCCTAAGATCGTAATACACGCAGTTACCTGACCGGAAATTGTACAGGAATGCGTGCCGCGACCCCTCGCTCTTCTTTTGATACTTAAATCGCAGGTTATCCAGCTCATCATGGATTTCACGGATATACTTCCTTTCCGTGTTTGTCACCGATTGCTCGACTTGTCGCCAGCCATCAGCGTCTGAAAGGCAGGTCCCGCGGACTAGATCCATGACCTGATCCGTTGTCTCGATGGCCAAGATAGGGCCATCAAGAAAAGACTGTACCAAGCTGCTCGCAGTGCTTTGAGCTTGCTCCACAACCGTTCTACGGTTGAACTTTTTGCTCCGTGTTTGTGCCACTAACACACGAACCTCTTGCTCTTCCTTCTCGCCAGAGCCATTGGTATCTGCAGAGCTGTTGCCGCGAAGTTTCACCACGGTTTTTGATTCGCGTTCTCGAATCTCGTTACGAAGCCAAGAAAGCAATCGTGTTGTCGGTATATCTGCATCAGGCACGTCCTTTCGTCCCAAGCTTTTGATCTTCAACATTGCATCCTGCTTGATGATGATGAGCCAAGAATATTCTTCTTCTCGGTGCTTCGATAACAGGTCTTCGGGGGATCTGGCATCCTTGGCCAGCTCAGCACTGATGCTATGTGCCCAGAGCGTTTGAAGTATTTCAGTACCTAAAGATCTTGACACAGCAGCGCTGAAGCTAGCTACCAAACAATCACACTATCGTACATATCAGTAAGTGTTGCGCGTATGGTTATGTGAATGACTTACTCGTCGAGAGTTGAAAATTCCGCTTGATTCGTCCTCAGATTTCTTCAAGAATGATCGCCCACCGGCTTTGGGCATTTTTGCCAATCGCTCCCATGCCAAACTGAATCCAACTGCATGTCTTTCTCGAACTTGGCCACCAGTCCTGGGTCGGAATTCTCTGATAAGTTGATCATACCTACCGCCAGCAGCAAAAACATCCTTGACCTTTTTATCATAGACGCATGAAAAGATGACGCCGCCTGTGTAGAATACTTCTTTCAGGCTGTTCAAAGGATTGATATAGATCTTTGTTCCTACGCCCAGGCGCTTGCAATACTCAATCACTTCCTTCAGATGCGCGATCGTGGGAGAAGCTCGTTGGTACATATTGCTGCCCTCAAAAAGGGTCTTCAACTTGGAGAATGTCTTGCTCGGAGTGTCTACTCACTGTTAGCTCTGAAGCTTCATATGCGTCCCTTACCTCACTTACCTCTGAAATCAAATTTCTGCAATTCGTCCACGCTTATAGCCGAAACACCTACAGTTGGTGATCGCAGCTCGACCCTAATCTTCTGCCAGTTAAAATTGTGAATGTTCAGCTTACTCAACACATCTGCAACTGCACGTCGACTTGCAGGGCTTATCCCACAATACTCAAAGATAAGCTGCAAAAGATCTGAGTGTCCCAGATGGAAACACATAGGAGTTGTGGACAAGGAAGGAAATGCGTGGACGATCTCATCCATCACTTTGAGAACCTCTGCTTCGTTCAAAGCAAAGTCCAGGGCGTCAGTGGTGACAATGTCGAAATCAGCTTCCCCAAACATCAGTGGGTGGCCTCCATCGTTCTTGTCCCGGAAAACGCTGCCAAAGGTAAAAGATCGCTCGACTACTGGATCGAAATACGCCATCGTCCTTGCGTTTCCCAGTGTGAGATCATAGGGCAGCTGCACCACTTTGCCTCTTGGGGTCAAAAGCTGGACAGCATTGTCCCCATGATGTGATGTCCGTGGATATATGCTGCTTCGGGGGGGCTCTAGAGCGCCATGGCTACGGAAGATCGAAACAAGCTTTTGCTTAACCAGGATTTGATTGAGAAGCTCCTGTGGACTCAATGACCTCGCTGACATATCCCAAGCGTAATCCTCAATAGGGTCCATACGCTTCGAAAATAGCCACGAAAGCGTCTTGTGGTAGTATGGCGAGCTTGGGTTTGCCAGTATAGCAAGAGTCTGTCTACCTCTGACGCTCTCTATCTGAATAGGCAGCTCTTCATTATTGAGAAGGTCAGTACTTGAAGGCCTTTCCTTTGGGTTGTGGTTGACCAGAGACAATATGATTTCTGTCTGAGCTTTGTCCGTGGGCTTAAAGTCCGATGGTAACACTGGCTTCGGCCTCCTAAGCTGACCAAGGACATCGGCCTTTTGCATACCTATCATAGGTAGGTAACACATCTCGAAGAAAATGATGCCTAGCGAATACATCTGACTTCGTTAGCTCAAGACGGCAACGTCCGAATTTAATCCACCCGTCCACTTACATCGACCTTTGTGCTATATATGCCGTTGACCGTGGACCTGACTTCAGGTGCGGAGTAATATGCAGTACCGATGCTTCTCGTCATATCGTCTGTCTCCAGAGTGTTTCCATTCGACTTTTCCAGTGAGAATTGTCCGCTGGTGGCGAGTCCAAAGTCGCCAATCTTTACATTGTCAATGCCATCAGAGTCGCTAGTAATGAAAATATTTTCCGGCTTCAAATCACGGTGGACGATGCTAAGCCCATGGATGTGAGCCAATCCTTCCAGGATCTGAGAAAACAGGCGCCAAATTTCAGGAGTATTCTTGTAGAGACTCCTTGCGATCAGATCTCGAAGGGTCTGGCAATCGTGAGCAATTGCGTGTATGAGATGTTACCATACTCTGTTACTTACTCGTTTCTCGCAATACTCCATCGATATGTACAGCATGGTTCTGCATGAGCGCTGATATCGAGCTCGTCGCTGAAACATGGCGTTTCTTTCTTGATCTGGCGAAGAGACTCTGTGAATAGACATCTCATCTTCTGTATCATCATCATCCTCTGACTCGTCTTCATCGGAGTCTTCATCAGAGTCTTCAGAGTCCTCAAATCCATAGTCGACGTTGGCATTGGATGAGATGAAATCGAGCCCCCCCGTACTGGCAGCAAATTCGATTTCAATACCAGCAGACCCAGTTCCTTGAGTGTTCTCTTCGGTAAAGTATCCAGTTGATGTTTCGTCCTCAGTTTCGGCTAGATCAGGAGCTTCTTCAACCCATGCAGTATTGTATCGGACAACCGCAGGATGGTTAAGCGGAGACAAAAGCCTTACTTCCTTCAGGATCTCTGTAAGATTAGCTTGTGAACGTGGTTTTATTTTCTTGATGGCGTAAATCTGGCCGTCCAGCTTCATCCTCGCCTTTACCACCTCTCCGAACCCGCCCTTTCCTAGCCTGGCTTCCTCAATGAAGTCTTCTGCGTACCGCGATGATGCGGGACCTCGATGAGTAGTAAAGTCATGTCGAGGCCTTGCCGGAAGGGTTTGTGCAGATACTGCAGAGTTTGTTGACGGAAATGCAGGAGAATCTTGGAAAAGAACCGGAGCATCAGTGGCTAAGAACTCGCTGGATCCAAGCTCAAAAGCTCGAGGCCGTTTTTGCTTATCTTCCTTGAAGAACCTGTTGACTAACTCATGCAGCGAATGGGACAAACTGAGCGATTCCATAAGATTCTTGGGCGATGAGTATGTTCGTAGCACGTCAAGGCCAAAGATCATCTGAATGAACACAACGCCGAAATCCCAAATATCAGTCTTGAATGTATACGAGGGCTTAGATGCACCAGCAATCTCAGGGGGCAGCCAGTAGGCAGACTTGGCGGTGTTCAATCCTGGAAGACCGGGTTTGTTTGAAGTGATAGAGTGAATTTCTCTCTGGTACCAGGCATCAGAGATCTTGGGGACGATTTGCCCATTCGGCTCCCGGAACAGCAGAATGTTCCCTGAGTGAATATCTTGATGGGCAATATTCTTGTTATGAAGAAAATTGAGCGCATCAAGCAGATCCCGCGTCCAGGAACGCACCCTGCCAATATCCGCAACCCTTATCGCAAGCTCCAAAAATTCCTCTAGAGAATTCTTTTCGGCCAATGGAGACAATACGTTTACAGTGCACATATTCGAGACAGCAGGATCAGTAGAAGGCCCGGACTGGACCTTGAAGCCCAAAATCTCAACAAGATGACGATGATGAACTCGCTTGACAGACTTGAGATCCTGAAGACGAGAGTCGAGACTTTGTATCTGGAGCTTGAACTCTTTCATGTCCTTGTTTGTGTTGCGGATAACGGTCTGCTTCAGTGCCAAAGGTAGGGTGCCTTGCCCGTTGATCAGCACAGGTCGGACTTCGTAAACGGTAGATACAGGTCCCTGCCTAAGGTGGCGTTTGCCTGTGATAGCCTTGAAGATGAGGGTATTTCCTGACTGGTCCGTAGCGTTACAAAATTGCTCGAACTCGATGATTTCTTCGGTCTCTGAGCTTGTTGAAGATTGCTGGGGCGCATTGCCGCCGTTACGACGCTTTGACTCCTTGGCTGTCCGTTTCTGTCGTTCAACTTGCTGTTTGAGCATCTCGGCCATAATACGATCTTCTTCTTGCGTCGCTTCTTCTTTCTTACGATCTTCTTCTCGTTTCTTCTCTTCTGCCAACTTCACCAAGGAAGCTTCGTGCCGCTCTCGTTCTTCTTCGAGAGAAGGTAGATGCTTCCCGTTTGCCTTCGCTTGCGCAGCATCCTCGAGTATATCACGTACTCCTTCGACGATTTGATCGATCATTTCTTGCGCATCCTGTGCGAACAACTTTGGCTTCGTTTCTAGGTACTTCTGGATCTTGAATGTCGTGACGTCCTTGAGGTCGTAGTTCTTCAACGTTATAAGAGGAGGCGTCTTTGGGTAAGTTGCAGTCATGACAAAACCTAGCGTACAAGCAAAGTCTTCATCCGATGATGCTTTTATCCGGATATCAAAATGCGGTTCTGACTTCTATTATAGGACGTGAGCTTCAAAGTTGGCCAAGGTCACAGGTCTCGATAAGGTAATAAGGGTTCTTCAAAGGTTACCTTCCAGGCGTTCTGAGTTTCGGTATGCATGATGAAGTCGTCGCTGTAAATAGCCTCAAGGGCGAATAGTTCGTTCTGTTGTAGCTCTCCATATTCGATTTTGTTGTTGACCTCCGGGCTCGCAGCTAGCAAGCCCGGGAAACTTGACTCATTTTTGTTGTTATTCTTGAGACCCAAGGGCGTAGTGTTCCATACCCCAGATTGCTTCCCCGCCATCTCTGCACAAAGAAGAGGAAGTCACAGCAAAAGCTGCGACTTCTACAGGGAAGAGGCCATGATGGCGATACTGAAATGATAAACGATGTTGTATGGAGGATTTTATAAGGACATCCAAGGTAGGTATGGATGAAAGGTAAGTAGGGGAGGAAGACGAAATCCCCTTCTGACGTTGGCCCAGCGGGGTAGTTAGTAGCTAATAGGGACGTCAGCTTTTCCCACCAAAAGGGAAAGGGAAAGGGCAGGATAGGTAGGCACGAGACGAGAGGCAAACCAAGGCAGGAGCCAGGAGACTGGAGCCAGAACAGTGAATGACTCTCTCTTTTAGCAGCACTCTTAAATAAGGTCTTGATTGAAAACCTAAGGTAGAAGGTTTGATTTACTAAGCTTTTTTCTCTTCTTGTACCTCGATATCTATTGCGTTTTGAATAAGAATAGAAGGAAAAGACTACAAAAGGGTCATCGCCCCCTTTTTTTTACTTATTCTTCTTTTGACTTCCTTCTTTTCCGAATTCGTCTTTACTGGGCGTTCCAAACCTCAGACACGTTTGCTATCAAGGTTGCCTCATTGTTAAGCGATAAGCCAACAACCCTTCAATAGGTAAACAACAAACAAACAAACTCCTCCCTCCCCCGTTGCCAACCCCTAAAAGAGGGCGATATCCAAACAAAACTTGCCAGCAAAGCAAATCAAAGCCAAGTAACACGAAGGGAAGCGAAGCGCCTGCCGGCTTCTTCTAAATCCAAACACCACCTTGCTCAACTTTTGCACGTCCAATCGCCGAAGCCGCCCCTCCTCGACCGCCCTTTCCGTCCAGCACAGCACAGCGCAGTCAATAAACTCTCCCTTTTGCCGCTGGCGCTGGCCTGACTTATTAAGCCCGGCCCAACTCTTCTACACTTTCAACTCACAACAAACAACTACCTCACCCACTCTTCAACTTTCGGTCTTTTCAAACACACGCTCGCTTGGAGGATTCTTGTCGTTGAACGGGCGGAGTAGCGCACGCGCACCTAATTACCTTGGTTATCGATAGTCAGTCATCATGGCGCAAAAGAGACTTATGCAGGAGCTGCAACCCCTTCAGAAGGAGAAATGGGTCAACATCGAGGTATGTCGTATGGCACACCATGGAGCAAACATTGTCTAACATGATCGTCTTCACTTCAAGACCGACGACTCAAACCTTCTGATCTGGAAGATCAGCCTCTGGGTCGTTAACCCCGATAGCGTCTGGCACGGAGCCTACCTCAGGGCCGAGATGAAGTTTCCAAACGATTATCCTTACCAGCCGCCCAGCTTCAAATTTCTCACCAAGAACATATGTCACCCCAACGTCTACACCGACGGTAATCTCTGCATTTCTATCCTCCACAAGCCGGGTGAAGACGAGCAGTCAGGCGAGTTGGCCAGCGAGCGTTGGAATGTCCTCCACGGTGTTGAATCGGTCCTGCGATCCGTTCTACTCCTCCTCGACGATCCCGAAATCAACTCACCCGCAAATGTCGATGCTAGCATCCTCTATCGCGACAACAAGACCGAGTACAACAAGCGAGCAAAGGACATCGTTGATAAGTCTCGGAAGGAAATCCCGTCAGGGTCGAGGATGCCCACTCCCTCCGAGCTCGCACCTGCGCCACAAAAGCCTATTGATGATGATGCCGACTTCTGGAACATGACAGACGAGGAGGAAGACTTTGGCGGCAGTGATAGCGACGAGGACATGGAAGACTTTGATGATGATGACGAGGATGATGATGATGTCAGAGACCAGAAGTAGACTTCCCCCGACAGCAATACATCTCTCAGCGTGGCCAGGATGAGCGATAGGCTGGCTACTTTCCAAGCCTCTTACCTTCTACACCATGTTGCGGCATCCTCTTTCGTCTAGAGGACTATGGACGTAGCGTGGTTATTTCATTCCATTTTTAAGGCGTTCGAGATGCGCATACTCGGTATGGGACGAGCATTGCAAGCATTGAGCGATACGGACATTGAGGGAATGCAGGAAGACTGGTGGTCTCTCTTATATGCGTGTTGTTTACACGGAGCAAGGGTGTGTTTATCAGGCGTGCTTTCTATAGACAGAGTATACAATTTACAAAGATTCGCTTAGTGCCATAGTGAGGAACATCTGTTGAGCGTATTCCCTATCTTGTTCCACTCACTTGAAGAAAACGCCGGCAGTCGTACAAGACATCTCTAGTGCTGGTATTGATAAACAACTCGCTCGACGGCATACTCTACCTGATCCTGACTAGGCTGCATGAGCAAAACCCAAAACTCCATGCGCTCCAATGCTATTCTAATGACTATGCTATATAAGCCAGCCAAACCTTCATCGAATGGCGCGCCGTCTTCGCCTGAGAACCAAAAAAAGAAAAAGAAGAATGTTACCCCTTACCAAGCAAACGTCGGCATTCGTGAACTCTTATCTCTCCGAGCCACCTAATGTATCTCATCCGGGATGTCCGTGTCCATCAAATTGGGTGATTCCGCTCGCATTAATGGGTTCCTCGACAATGACATAAAAGGAGGCGGCCTAGCCTTCTCTTGCATCTCTGGACTTCGAGGCTCCTCTGCAGCAAAAGCAGTGTTGGTGTCTGAGTAGTCGGCTGTTACTGTGCTCGGTGTCATGGTAGCTGATGTGGGCTCTGTCGGAGCTGCTGAACCCTGAGTACGGCCTGTTGGTGAATCTGGGATGTGGCCTTCCTTAGCAGTGAAGCTATGGACGTAATCCGACTTTTCAGTACTGACTCTTTCGTCGTCATCAGGGAGGAAAGGGTTGTTGAATCCGTTTCTATCATCGTCACTGCCGATCGAGGCACGATTGCTGTCCATCGAATCACTGCTATCAGACCGATGCTTTCTCTTAGAAGGCGAAAATGACGAATGAGGCGAGAGAGACGAGCTAGACTCAAAACTACCCGTCTGCTTGGACTTGCTGGCCGTGGATTCTTCCTTAGATAACTCTTGACGGAAAGCTTTATTTTCCACTTTGATAAATCGTTCCAGTTGGGATGATAGATGGTCTTTGGGCGTTCCAAGGGCCTCTTCCGTTGCGTATATCAGCATTGGTTTCTTGGTATCGTTCCAGATATCGACCAATACTGCGTCGATAGTTGTTTTCTGCAATTGTGTTGGTAAGACTAATCTCCTCTGCTTCAATCAATATCATGTTCTCTTACCTCCGCTCTGACGGGCTCGTCCCCGGAATAAGGGGCATAAGCCAGCCTCCACCACTGATCTCTTGGTTTGGTCTCCTCGTCATCAAGGTCCATCAGATCTGCTTCCTCCCGTTGGCAGACATATAAGACGGTGTGCGACGCAACTAGTCCGCGAAGGAGATACCTTTTGCAGGTCATGGGTTTCGGACGACTTGGCTTATCCGGTACTGTAAGGAGTCTCCCCAACGCTCGCTGTTTGGCTGTGATCTGTTCGAGTTCTACATCGAGGCCTAAGGCCATCTTAGCCACGGGCACATAAGCATTTCAAGGCCAAGACTTACCTTTCATCTTCATCTCAAGGTCCACAAGTAAACTTTCCGAATAGTCCATCACATCTGTGACCTTCTGAGATTCCAGATACACGTTGTCGTCTATATCTGGAGGAGCTGTACGGTAATCAGGGTACTTGTTAGTATCGAATCCCGACTTCTCCAAAGTCTTGAAGCGGAGAAAGGTTTCCAGATAACTCCTGTATCCATCCCACTGATCGATCGCTTGTTTCAAAACTGCGTCCTTATCGTCGGTTGCGCTACCCCAAGTGTTCGCCAAGCTAAGAAGCTGGGCTTTCTTGTCCCGAAGACGTTTCATTTGTTCCTTTGTTTGGCACCACCCTTGCTGGATTCGACGTGCCTCCTCTTTCCGGCTCATGAGGTATTTTTCTGGGTAGAATTTCAAGGGAATTTCGAAAGAATCGCTTGGCCCATCACCAGTGGTATCTAACACCAAAATATCGCCCATCTTTCTGAAAAATGCCATCTTCGCTCCATCGTGTATGTTATCCAAACCCACGGTATCACTCCACATGACGTGATCAAGTGCCTCGTACAGAGTTTTGATGCAGTTGTACTCATGTTGGAAGTGCTCTATCTCGAGAAGGCCAAAGATTGCGACTTCTTCTTCATCATCTCCGTAGAATAGCGACACTCCAGCAACTTGCATCATTGGCTGGGCAACATCAGCGTGTCTTTTGCCGAGCGTCTCATAGAATTGTTTCTCCATGCCCTGTGAGTCGGAATTCGCCAAAATATCTGCAAGAACAGATATGGAGCCATAACCACGTTCGGTAGAGTCAAGAAACGCCATCAATCGGTGTACTTCTTCCTCAAATGCATTGCCGCTCTTGTGCACATTGGGGTCTGGACTGTTTTCTTCAGCCATTTTTGCCAAAACCTCCGGCGATAGAATGATCTGTCCTCGCCACCAGTCATTATTACAGCCGTATGTGGTAGCAGGCGATCCAATGCCGAGGAGTATGTTCCGTGCAAGAGGAATTTCATGCAGAATTGTGAGAAGCCCGCCTAGGCGATGTTCACCACCTTGCACACTGCTGATTACCAACATCGCGGGTGCACCTGGAGCTCTCTTTCGCTTTGACGGTGTAAATTCATTTACGGTCCTCTCCCTCGGAGGATCGGATGGGACAATGGCCCAATCGGCCGCCACATATGTTTCGCGGTTTGCAGGACCAAAATGGGGAGGCGGTGGCTCCGACGTTCCTATGATACCGGACTCGTGATGTGACACCGGTAGTCCAGCTTCTTGTGCTGACTCATGAATAGCTCGTTGCATGTCATCATCCTCTTGGGCTTGGCTCTCGGGAACGCCTGTGTGTATCCTGGTTAGCGCATATTCATTGGGGCGACCAAGAGAGTTACCGGGCACATGTGCCGCAGTCCAGTCCACCATCGTACCCAAGGGAGATCGATTGTTTGATCGTGAAGGAGGTCTCGAAGGAGCGCCGTACGCGTGTGACTCTGAGGGGGGGGTTACGCCTTGAATGACGTTGTGATCGGAAGACTCGACATGGAAGGCTATGGGGTCAGTTGACGTTCGGAAGGAAGCGCAAAATTTTACTGACATATACCAGTCGTATTGTCGTTACCGTCTCGATCTGCGGTGAACATAGAATCGTCCCAAAGCTGTTTATATTTTGCTCGAAACTGCAATACGATCAGTGTTTGCTACGAATTGGCCTTGAGCATGTTCGTACGCTTTGTTCGTTTTCGTAGAATTGGCCGACAACATTCTGGGGATCCCAGTTACTTTGCTGTCAAGTAGGTATGTCAGTCGCAAAGCTCACTTTGAGGGGTCTGTCCTGTGCTAACCTTCAGAGCTTGAAGAATCAGCTCACGATCGCCCATAGGGTGGAGACCCGTGAATTCAACCACACGATCTATTTTGTCCTGTTGTGAAGTCTCCATGGATGGGGCTGAAAAATCAATCGTCTTCTGTGAGTCCCGACAAGCTCAGTCTATCGATCGGAGACTCCTCCCACCATGAAGAGGTGCCAAAGGACTTATTCGATAGGTGTTGCCCGATAAAGATAGGATGAGACAAACAATAGCCCTCACTGTTTCCTCTAGGCTGATGCTGATAGTGATGACTATGTTTTTCGACGAAACACGCTTGCCGAATGTTTGTTGTATTGAATAAATGACGATCTAAGCGATGAGCTTCCGCAGTGTACAAGTACAGTTGCGCTGGACTGTAGTGGAGGGGTACGTACTGAGAGAGATAAGATAAAGAATTTCTCGGCGTGGACTTACACGTGCCATCCTCAAACTTGGGCAAATCGAGGTAATCAACCTTGATAATAAGCGTTAGATTTGAGGTAGATAGTACGTTAGAACTACTCTTATTCTTCTGTGTAGAGAGGATTGGCCTCAGCGGGATTAATAATCTAGATTTTCTTAATTTATGACAGCTTTGACAATAGCTCCACGAAGCAGATATGTCATGCCCAACTCCATCGAATAAACACCCTTGAGCAACCTACAAGTCAAGCTTCAAGCATAGATACTGAAGCAGCTACTCCCTAGATGTTGCATATGGAACTACTGACATTTCAAGTCCCTGTGCAATTGAGCTGGTGAGTTCTTCCCCTCGAGTTACCCCAAAGTCGTATAGCACGCGAACAATGATATAAGATCTGGATGGCCAAGGTCCCCTTGGAGGCATAGTGCGTGCTACACAAGAGACCCTAACACATAGATATCGAATCTTTATACATAACTAACAAAAGGCAATTTAGCCAAAGAAGCTATTAACACATACTGGAACTGTTAGAGCATCTCATCCATGTGTGTTAAGTTCAGAGGTTAGAAGGTTCTAAAAGCTTCGACCACGGACCATGGTTGTCGGGAATAGCTGCAAGTCACATTAACAAACCATGATTCACGACAGATCTGTGCATTGTCTCACAGAGGATCAAGATGGTAAAAATATCATAGCATGGGTACACAACCACACAAGTCATTCAGGCAACCCCATATCCAGGCTTTATCACACATAGTAGATCCGCTCGAGCTTCCAGCAACCATCTTAAGCTACGAGTTGGGGCTCTCGAACTGGATTTCTGGCCAGGTATCGTCATAGGTCAATTATCCCTGTCAAGTTGTCAGGTGTCGACAGATTGAGCCCGACACGAGGACGAGAGCGCATGACCCTTGATGCTGTAGTGTAGGTAGTTTCTTGGAATTGACTATGGAGAACTCTGCAAAGAGAGTATTCCTAGCTATTCCCTGCGTACCTAGACAATGCAGTCGCACAAAGAACGGACGACAGCAGCGGATGTATAGTTAGGTACTTCTTGTTATTCGAGAGATATCCGTGATCGACCCGACGTCACCCCACCCTAGTAGTAGACTGGAGGGAGGTCAGCCAGCCTCTATTCCATATCAAGTTCCTTTCACATTGCGGTGTCTTTTTCCCCCTACACTAGAAGCTTCCACAATGCCCCAGTATTTCCCAGCAGTGGCTTCTGGAGATTGTCATGGTAATCCTCACCTGCGGATTCCCACTCCATCTTCGTAAACTCACTCTTGCACTAAAACATCCCCTCTCTTTAACCTCACTCACATCGCATCACCTCATCCCACCTAGAACGAGACCTCTTCTCATCATACTGAAGCGCACTTTTGGTGTTTGTTTTTCACTGTTTCAACAAAAGATCAACAATAAGCAATCCTTGACATTGCCACCCATTTCTTCTTGTCATTCTCTCTTTATCGAACCCATTTGGCTCGTCAAAATTTAACCATATCGCACACTTAAATAACCTTGAGAAACACAACTTTTAACACGCGCGATCATGGTCAAGGAGACAAAGCTCTACGACACCCTCAACGTCAAGCCTGAGGCAACTCAGGACGAGATCAAGAAGGGATACAAGTAAGTACACAATATCTATACGGAGCGGCGGCGGCGCAACACACAATACCATTTTCCCATCAGGTTCTTGCTTCTGCAAGTGCACAAGTAAACCAGGTTTTGTATTCGGCGAATTGACGAACAAGCTTTCTTCGCTGAATTAAGACCCGCTGCGCATTCCGTCTAGCATCATGATCTGGCCAACACCGCTAACCACATTACCTACAGGAAAGCAGCCTTGAAATGGCACCCAGACAAGAACAAGGATAGCCCCGATGCGGCTGAAAAGTTCAAAGAATGCTCACAAGCATACGAAATTCTTTGCGATCCCGAGAAACGAAAGATATATGATCAGTACGGCCTCGAATTCCTACTCCGCGGCGGTGCCGCACAGCCCGAAGGTGGTGCCGGTGGAAATCCCTTCGCCGCTGGAGGCATGCCTGGCGGGTTCGAAGGTTTCAACTTCCAAGGTGGTATGCCTGGTGGAGGCGGCACCCGAACCTTCCACTTCAATACCGGCAGCGGTGCAGGCGGTTTTGGCTTCAGCAACCCCGAAGATATCTTTGCCGAGTTCATGCGGAACGGATCTGTTGGCGGTATGCACGGTGGCGACGACGACGACATCGCTGGCATGTTTGGCGGATTTGGCGGTGCTGGTTCTCGAAGCCGCAGTTCACGCACACGCTCGGGCTTCGAGCCTCGACCCAGAGAAGCTACTCCTGAAATTACCACAGTCGAGCGACCCCTGCCTCTAACGCTTGAAGAGCTCTTCAACGGCGTGACCAAGAAGATGAAGATTAAGCGCAAGACTTACGATGAGACCGGAAAGAGAGTCCAGACTGACCAGATCCTTGAAGTCCCTATCAAGCCGGGCCTGAAGAAGGGTTCCAAGATCAAGTTCAATGGAGTCGGCGATCAAGTAGAGGGAGGCCGCCAAGATCTTCACTTTATTGTGGAAGAGGTAAGCACAACCGCATCATAATTCTGTCTACGAAATGATAACTAACCAACCTACAGAAGGAACATCCTCTCTACAAGCGCGAGGATAATGATCTTGTCCATGTGGTATCCCTTGATCTCAAGGAGGCATTGATTGGCTGGAGAAGGACAGTTACAACGATCGACGGCCGGCAGCTCAACCTCGACAAGGGAGGCCCTACTCAGCCCAACAGCGAGGAGCGGTATCCTGGCCTGGGTATGCCCATCTCTAAAAAGCCTGGCCAGCGAGGCGACTTCGTCATCAAGTACAAGATCAACTTCCCAGCAAGTTTGACTGCCGATCAGAAGCAGATGCTCAAGGGGATTCTGTAAAGAGGCGCCGTCGTCGAACCTATCTGTAACTCTTACCGCATACTAGACGTTCGCCTGGGAAAATTTTCAACCTCGGCAGCATCGGAACTCGGCTAGGAAAATTCGCAATACATTCAAATGGTGTTTTGGCGTTTGGGATTCTAATGAATAATGAAAAAGTGTGGAAGTTCGATGGCACGAGCCTTGGCATGGAAGACCAGGCTTGGTTGCCCAGAGTACACAAGCGAAAGGAGAATGATAGGAAGTTGATTGGCACATGGTTTTTTGACATCCATTTGATGGCTGTTCTAATTGGTGTCTTAGTAGAAAGGATGTCATACATTGTTAGTCAGGCTTGGTCTAACATATATACTATAGTAGCTGTCTCTAATAGTACGACACTTTAAAGATCGGAAGAGAGTGATTTGCTGAAATGAAGAACTATCCATATGAGGTGAAAACAGCTCATCTGGTGTGTACGATCGCGATCCGGGAGGGTAAATACTTTTCGTATCGCTTAAGTTAATATGGGATGTTTACAAATCCCGCAACTGGTAACTGGTAGAGGAGAAGAGCCGTGACGACGAGGGCGTTTGTTGGAGGTCCACCGCCGTTGAAGAGGGATACTGTTACATGGATTATGCATAATGATAGACGGACTATCGGTTCGAACTCTCCGAAGCCTGGAATACCAGTCTTTGTATATGCTCACTTACTTACATATGCTTATGCGAGGTCATCACAATCCATGATTGTCAGAGGCTCAAAGAGCAAAGTCGCTGATGCGGGCCGGTTGACTGGAAGAAAACGGGTCCCTCTTTTTAGTGTCACGTTCTAACAGGGATTCATAGGTAGTGCTTTGATGACGACACCGGGCGGTTCCTAGTCGGACCTTACCCTGGCTGAATGGAGCGATTTGATGTTGATGCTGGGTTGACTTGCTGACTTCCAAGTGTTGACGATCGACAAGTTCTCGAGAACAAGCCTTTTTTTCTGTAGCTTATAGACAAGTGTTTTATTAGTACAAATAGCTCTTCTAGCTGTTCCATTTAGTATACAAGTTAAAAAAATACTGGGATTCAGTAACCCCTCCCTGCTGTAGTGCAAGTGAACTTGAGATAGCTAGGGAGGTAGGTATTCATGAACGCGGGGTTTCTTGTTGAATCTCACCCATGAGGTGCAGATTGTATGCATATCAAACAACCTGTAGAGTTCATTGCAAGACAACCCGGGCAACCCTCGGCATCACACAGTCGCACTTGCATATTCCAATTACAGCATATTGCAATTACAGGCAGTCGTAGTAGCAATGGCAGTGCAGTTCCCGTTACAGTTCGAATGTCCCTGCTCCGTTGAACCAAGGCACGTCCTCCATAAAACCTCCGTTCCCCCACAGTAGCTCCGTCACTGTCTTTTCTTCCTTCACCTCCATCTATTCCTTGCTCCACCTGATTTCCACAAGGTTGTTCTGTTCTTCTCTTCTTAATACGTCCAATCCTTCCTGAGAGCTTGTCCTTGCTTCTTCTCTAGCTCTAGAACTTTCTTCACCACAATCCGCCAAAATGCCCGAGGTGTGTTGCTCATGCAATCTCCATCTTATTCGCGCTTACACGGACAACTTCTAGATCACCACCCTTCTGTTCGATTGCGACAATACCCTCGTCCTCTCTGAGGAGCTTGCTTTCGAGGCTTGCGCTGGCCTCATTAACGAGATCTGCGAGGCTCGTCAAGTCGAGATGCGCTTCACTGGCGAGACCCTCATCAAGGAGTTCGTCGGTCAGAACTTCCGCGGCATGCTCACCACCCTACAGAAGAACTACAACATCGAGATCTCACCTGAGGACATAGAGACCTATGTTAGAAAGGAGGAGGATGCCGTCATTGCCAAACTCAAGGAATCTCTCCGACCTTGTGTTGGTGTTGATGAGCAGCTCGAGAAGTTTGCCGCTTCTGGCAAGTACACCATGTCCATAGTTTCTTCCTCCGCCCTGCGCCGTGTCCGTGCTTCCATTGAGAAGGTCGGTCAGGACGGGTACTTCCAGGGCGATGTTGTCTTCTCTGCCGCTACAAGTCTCGAGAAGCCCACCAGCAAGCCTGATCCCGCCATCTACCTCCATGCCCTAGAGAAACTTGGCAAGAAGGCCGAGGAGGCTGTCGCTATTGAGGACAGCAAGAGCGGCACCCTTAGCGGCACTCGTGCTGGTATCAAAGTCATTGGTTATGTTGGTCCTTATGCTGAGGACAAGCAGCCCGAGATGGAGAAGACTTTGAGCGATGCTGGTGCTGTTGTCATCATGCGAGACTGGTCCGAGTTTCCTGCTGCTCTGCAGAAGATTGAGGCTGGTGAGGTCTAAAGAAACGAGCTCTGTTGTTGAAATTGCTTTGAGGAATACCCAAAATACATATCGGTCAAACAGCGAAAGAGATGGAGCAAATTACCTGAACCAATTGAACTAGTGAACTTTACGAACCTTCTGCTCTGTTATGGTAACCGTTCGCCATTTGAGACAATGTTGAGAAGGAGACATGATGCAGCTTATGGTCTCTCATACAAGGCCGTTGTCTCATGATTGATTTATAGACCCTGAATATATATATATATATTCTACATGAGATGCATCATTTTCTCCAGTCCATTAAAAAGCTATTGACACTCTGTAGAGTGGCCCGGCTGGGATTGGCGCCTGGGTAAGCTGTCATGATGACACCCAACCTCGACTTTATGAAAGTCTTTGTAAATGATATGTCTTCTGTTGATCTTCTTATGTTCCCGTCATCATCAAACAGGTAACATGATATCGCGAGGGCCACGCCCACTGATAGATCTCGCCCTGATTCACATGCCATCACAATCCGTTGCTGATCAGGCTCTGTGGCCGAGGCAAGATATTCAGCAGCAAAGTCGCATATTTCAGGCAGAGAAATGCGAAGGTTGCGACTAGCCAGCTTGTTCTTGCCAAGGTCGGCTTGCATGTAAGTCTTGGACTTTATCCAGTTATCCTTTGGTGTGGTGTCTTGAGTTACAGCAATTCGACATTCTGAGGGGTTGGCGTGAAGTGGTAAAGGGCAAACTGAAAGGTGTGGTGTCAGCTCTATCTGTGTTCCTTCGTCCTTCTTGCTAGAAGCATGGTCGCTGACTAGTCTGGAGATCAGGTCTGGCAGTTCAGCCTCCGGCGTCTTGAGAAGCTCATCGATATTCTCCCAAAACAAAGGCGCTGGAAGATCATGCGCCCACATCTCAGTATCGTCAGCCGCACCTTGAATATATCCTCCCTCATCCAGCTCGCTGCCCATAACTCGGCGACTAGCCGTGCAGCAGATGACAGGACGGAAGTCATCAAATATGGAGGATGTGTCTTGGACAGGAGGGAGAGTTGAGTCTGGGGTTACCCAGAATGGGCGGAGTGGTTTTGTCAGACATGTTGGAAGATTGAGATTGAGTGCCTTGAAGGAAGCAACGAATTCAGGGATGAGTGCGCATATTTGGGAGTGTGTTGTTGCGGGGAGATGAGCTGGCAGATAGAGATTTGCTGAGGATGGGTTTGAGGGGAGAAGGGTGAGGTTGAGGACTGTGCACCAGATAGGAATCGTCGTTGAAAGGGCATCAGGCATCCCTGTATAAGTCAGTCGTCGCTTTATCCGAAACTCTGGTTGTCGTGAGAGAGAACATACTCTTTCCACGGCGAGTAGAGTCGACGATTATGATACTATCAACATGTTAGATCTCAGCTTACAGGAAGATAACTAGGCCTCTGCACATACCCATCATGATTCTCAATAAGCTCAACCAAATGCAAGTTCAATCGCCTGGTGCTAAACTTCCACGCCCTCTCATGGCCATCTGTACTCTTGAAATACGCACTTGCACCTTTACGCTCAGGCGGAATATACCAACTTCCACAACGTTCATTAGCCACAAGTGGTCGCGGGCTATATGCTTGAGACACCGCATCCACAAAGTCTGCGTCGGTTTGGATGCTAGTCAGACGGTTGTGGATTGTAAGTGTGGTGCGTTTGAAAGACGCCATGAGTTGGGACATGGAGAGTTGTTCATTTTGAGGGAGGATCAGATCGGAGAAGCGGGGTTCAGGCATGATGGCTATGCAGGGAGAAGATGTTATATACGAAGCACTGGCTTGAACCTCGACGTAGTAAGAAGTATTTAAACGTCAAAACCGGCTTTGTAACGAGGGTATATAGGGTGTGGTGTTGAGTTTTTGGTGGAGCTTGAGAGTTCAAGGGCATGGTGTTTTAGTGTCCACCCCGCATTAGACTCGGAGCATAATCATATTCACCTGAAGGAACCGGTAGATCACTTCTCAAAGGTTGCAACAACAAAAAGGCTTGATCATTACTTTTGGCCGTAACCCACCAGACATATCTACACGTAGCAAATGGTATTTATCCTTCTCCTATTCCTTTCCTTCCATCCATTACTCCAGCCTCCACTTGCCGTTCTCGACAACAATCTTGACTTCTCGGTTCTCATCAATACTTCTCCGGCCAGCCTCAAGAATAGCCGTTGTGGCAATGGTGTTCTTGAGAGTAGGGAGAGGCTTGGCGTCGAGGTCCTCGGGTTTGAGCTTGCCAGAGTTGACGGCTCTGCAGCCATCAACAAACTTCTCAATGGAGATGTAACCATAACCAGTCTGGCCAGCGAAGTTGCCATCCTCATCAGGAGCATACTTCATGTAGAAGGGGTTGTACCACATCAATTGACCGATAGAGTCATCTGCAACGTCGTAGCCACGCTTGGCCTGGTCGACACGGATCTCACCATTGGCAGCGAGGTAGTGGAAGTATTGGTTCGAGTGGACACCAGCCTTTTGAGGCGCGGTCCATGAGGCCGTGTAGACACCAACGGCTCGCTTGCTGGGCTCGCCGTTCTTGGTCCAGGTGACGAGGAGTGAGATAGTATCCTCGGTGATAGGGTCGCAGCCCAGATCAACAGCAACACCCTTGGAGGAAGACGCGTTGACAATCACAGGCACATACCCGCGCTCCCGGACCATTGAGTCGCAAATATCGATATGGTGGCTGTTGAGGTAGTAAGAGATATCAGACTCCTTTCCAGCCCAGGCCTTGAAAGTCTCGAGCTGCGATTTGGGCTGAGACATGTAACTGTAGAAGTAGTTGAAGTCGCCAAGCTTCTGAGCTTTTGCGCGAGCATCGGCATAGGCAGGGTCGTAACGTTTGTGATGCTCAACGTAAACGTAGACACCCTTCTTCTGAGCGAGATCAACAAGTTCCTGGTGCTCCTCGAGGACCTTGACAGCTGGCTTTGTGATCATGACATGGATACCGCGCTCAATGGCGTACTTTGCGATGGGGAAATGGGTCGGGTCGGGAGTGAAGATTGTGATGGCATCGCCAGGCTTGAGAGCGTCGATGGCGGTCTTGTAAGCGTCGGGGTCGACCTTGTCGTTTTCTGGGAATGAGTCGAAGGAGGTGTCGAGGTTGTTGTAGACCTGTTGGATGTTCTTGTTGAGATGTTCGCCTTGGAGAAGTCAGTCATGAGTATGGCAATTGCGTACGGGGGATACTTACGAATAGCAGGGAACTTCTTGCCATTGACACCAACCATGCCCAGCTTGTTGACCTTTTCGCGACGGCGCAGATCAAAGAGACTGAGACCAACGACGCCAACCTTCTTGTCTGAACCAGAGGCACCGCCACCGACGAAACCGGTGGTGTACTCTCCAGTACCAATCTAGAGGTTTCGCATTAGTAAACTGACATAATTGGGAGTGGAATTGTTGTTTTGGATCAGCTCACCATGAGAACATTGAGAGGCTCCATTGTGATGTTTATGCCGAGGGGCCAGGCGGGGGAGGGGCTGAAGCTATGATGGGAGCAAAAACAAGGTATGAGGGTATATAAATGAGTCTCAAATTACGTATGAACGTATGCAAAGGTCAAGCAAAACGCGAGAGGGTGTAGAGACGAGTTCTAGAGTGCAATCATGAGAAGATGGACATGAAGGTTGAATACTGTTCTTATGAATGCTCGCTCATGTCTCCTCTAGCTTGGGACCCAAAGCTGGGGGACAAGTTCGGGGTTCTCTCCGGACGTGATTGGAGGAAAATTGAGTCCCCGCGTCAAATCCCGCCAATCTCAGGCTAGAGAGACGGAGTCATGATGCCGGATGAATCTTGAGCTGGTATGCTCATCTGAGAGCGGGGATGATACAGCTTCGCAGAAATCTGAAATCTGGGGGAGAAAGGGGTAGGGGAAGAGATGAGACTACTGAATCCTTGAGATAATGGTGCCATCGCTATGTAGTATCCTGTTGTGGTTGATTCGGTGATCATGGTGGTGTTGTCTCACATGCTGTATAGTACTCCGTACCTTATGTAGCTAACATCGGGGGCGGGGAAATCCCCTCGTGCTATGCCAGAAACCGTCAAAATTGGAGAGAATGAGTGGTCTTCACAGTAATTTACAGTGGCCACAGGTTATCATGACAGCAATTCTTAGATGTATCATTGGGCTAGTGAGGGAGGATAGAATCATTTCCCATTCTGACCAGAGAGAGAGGCATTTCTCACGGGAACCATAATAAATGTGATGGAACGTCCAGAAGCCAGAACCGCCAGCCCCCAAACCCATGAGGATTATCACTATAAATCGCCATGGGTTGCGAGGTGCAGTGAGGTAGGTAGGTATACGGAGTACAGAGCAAGAGGATTAGTGCTTCGGAGGGGTCGATGTCCCCCACCCCCACGGCACTAGAATCCCCCGGCTCATGACCGAAAGCGACGGTAATCATGGGTGATATGATTTGATGTTTACTCTGTACAGCAACAGAATTTAGTTACAGCATGTGAGTTATCAGTTGAAACCGTTTCAGCGTTGCATACATATTGTTGATAATGATATCAATCCTCGTCACAGAATCAAATGCTGAAAGTCTATCCGTATCATCTAGTAACACGGCATCAGGTGCCACGTTGGGGGTGCCATCGCCAGAAATTCTCCGCCCACTCAGAGCCAGACTTTGACTTTTACCCCATCAACACCAAACGCCAAATTCCTCACCTCGACACTTTTACGCCTCACTGCCAAGTCAGTAACTAACTCGGGCGTGCACGCACACACTCAGTGGAAGTACTGTACAGACATGTACAAGCACAAGCACAGCCCGGTCACCTTCCGGTCAGTCTCGATAAGCCCATGCATGCACTTTGCCTCTCTTACACACTGTGGCGCCGCAAAATACAAGCCTTGGTCAGCTCGGGGTCCAAGGCAAAAGAGGGTGGCTCTCCACATGGACCTTCACAATGTACACTACTGTAGAACTCATATCCCGGCCGGCTAATCGACTCCAGCGCGGGATGGTGAACATGGATTTGCCAGGCGATCCCAACGGTTTCCCAGACCTTGAAGCCTCCGTCTCCTGCTCGTCCCGCCTGACCGGCTCCCCACGTCTGTTTCTAACCAGCATTGAGGGACTGGCGATGGAAGAGGGTGCATCAACAGATCAGTGCGAGACTTGTGTTATTCGTGGTGGTTGTTCGCTCTGATCGGAAGTGCCGATCTCGCATCCTATCAAACAGATCACCCGGCAGCTGAAGAGGCAGGCATTCGGTCATATCGGCATCCTCTTGGCCTGTCCTGGGTATACTACCTGCAAATGGTTTTATCTATCTATCTGTCGGTCGACTTTAGCCGCAGCATGATATGGAATTGTGCTGCCTCATCTTGTTCGGTGTACTCAATCTGCTTGGTGGGACCAGATTACGTGACGACGTATGACAGTCTCATAGCCTCAGACCCAACTAACACATCACTTCTGAGCTATCTCTCTCTGCCGAATGTTGCGCAACTCTCACCATCGCAAATGAATATTTCAGTGGTTCTCTCTTCTCCAGACTTATATTGCCTTACTCCAATTTGGGGGGCGATCGAGCCAATACCCATACGGTCCTTTGAGCACTTGACTTCCCGAGGCGAATCCACCCCCAAACTGGTTACTGTTACCGTGAGGTACGGTACGGTACGGATACAGTCGCGTAGGTAGCGTAGCGAAGGTACCGAAAATGGGTTTGTCGGTTCCATTCGACCATGATGTCTTGAGGTTTATACGCTACCGTGTAGTAAGGTATGCTAGCTATAAAGTCCCTCTCCCGTTTCTTTTAAACCCCGGCTCGCCCTATTTTGTTCCGTCCTCGTTCGTTGCTGTCTGTCTTTTGATCTTCATCCGTCTACTGTCGTCTTGCATAGTCTTAGGACATTCCACTAGCCATCATTCTCCAACAAACATCCCCAAGCACACTAGACATCTCATCATGACTACTTCTAACGGTGCTACCAAAGGCCAAAATGGCCATGCCGCCACTCCCAAGTCGCTGCCTACCGGAATCTACGCCCCTGTCATGACCTTCTTCGACCCCGAGACTGAGGAGCTCGACATTCCCACCATCAAGAAGCACGCCGTGCGGTTAGGTCAAGCTGGCCTGGCCGGTCTCGTTGCCATGGGCTCCAATGGCGAGGCTGTTCACTGCACACGTGAGGAGAAGATTGCTGTCACAAAGGCTACCCGAGAGGCCCTGGATGAGGCTGGTTTCCAATCCGTTCCCGTTTTCCTCGGTGCCACTGAGGGCAGTGTCAAGGGCACCATCGAGCTGAGCAAGCTGGCTGCTGAGGTTGGCGCTGCTGCCACTCTTGTTCTCCCCCCTTCTTATTACAAGGCCCAGATGAGTGAGGATGCCATCTGCAACTACTTCACCGACCTCGCCGATGCAAGCCCTATCCCCATCGTTCTCTACAACTATCCTGGTGCTGTTGCTGGCCTTGACATGGACAGCGATCTCCTCATCAAGCTCGGCCAGCACCCCAACATTGTCGGCACAAAGTTTACCTGTGGAAGCACCGGTAAGCTCACCCGAGTTGCTCTCGCTACCGATGCCAAGACCCCCTTCCAAGAAGGCTCCGGTTACCTTGCCTTTGGCGGTATTGCCGACTTTACCATCCAGACTCTGGTCAGCGGCGGTAGCGGGATCATTGCCGGCGGTGCCAACGTCATGCCCAAGACCTGCGTCAAGGTTTGGGATCTCTACGTCAAGGGCAAGAAGGATGAGGCTCAAGCTCTTCAGAAGAAGCTCTCCAAGGCCGACTGGGTACTGACCAAGGCTGCCATTGCCGGCACCAAGTCTGCTATCCAGAGCTACTACGGCTATGGTGGCTACCCTCGACGACCCCTGCCCCGTCTCACCCCTGAGCAAGCCAAGAGCATTGCTGAGGGTATCAAGGAGCTCATGGATATTGAGAACTCACTATAGTTCCCGGTCGATGTTTGAATCCGCTGTTTGCTTGTCTAGTCGAAAGACCACTGACATGGATGGGTATGAGTTTGCATAGCGTTGCATTTAATGATGAAAAGTACCCAATGGACTAGACATGGGATTTGGGCATGGGTCTGCACCGTCTGGACTTTGGTCATGATTATAAAATTATGAGTATGAATGAACAAAAGGCTTAAGCCGATCTATCATGGTGTCTGATTGTGAGACCTACTCGTGAGCGATGGGTTCTGAATACGCGTCATACCACATGCTACCGCGCAAGAGACGAGCTGTCATGCCTCGATGCGTTGCGACCTCGCCGATCATGACTGCGTTGGCTGATGCATAATGACCGCCTAGGACTGGCCCATTCGTCGATTCCGTATTGTCCATCATCCAGACACTAATATGCCAATTTCTGGCAGTTCTCGATAGTTCATAACAAGCGATAACAAGTATTTGGTTCCTTAACCAACTTGTATCCGTCTGATGATGATCAACCACGACTTCGTCTCTCATAACAACAAGATACACATACTCTTGGCTGCTATCTTAACCTCGTCGCCCTATGGATTTATGCTGGCTCTATGTACGTAAAAGTGATACCAAACTGACAACGATGATCTGCATATTATATCCAAACTTTAAAGCCAGCACTGAGCGCCTACCCAAGTCATTTAAACTCGGCGACTCTGTCACGCCCTTCACAGGTCGTCTGTAGACTACCCTGGACCATTCCCTGGACCATTCCCTGAGATACTGTAGACGTCATTGGTTCCTTGATCACTGCGTCATCACCTTGCGTGTTAGTGAATCGGAGCTGGTAGGTTCTTCTTATCTCGATTGAAAGATTACCCTTTTTCGACACTAGTGGCTGCTCGGATAGCAATGCCCTTTTGTCAGTAATCCTCAATTCCATCTCACATAAGTCTTACTTTACACGGAGATACATGATACTACTGTGACCGCCCGCACCAAGTCTCTCTTTAATTGATTCCTCTTCTCGTTCAATTGCCTGGTCATAGTAAATATGCGTGAATCTGCCAGCGGCAGCGTAGCATCTGCCGTTGCCGAAGACGGCACGAATGCTCTCAGCGATGAACGGACTCCCTTGCTCAGGTCTAAAAGTCAATCTCAGAATCAAGAGGTCGAGCCACCAAGTGAAGCTCAAGGAGATGACCCTGATCGAGGCTTGCCAGCAGGACAAGAGGAAGAGACAACCGTTGTTGCTGAGGAGGTATCAGCTGGCCGGTTGGTTCTCATCTTTGGTACAGCTTGGATCGGAGTCTTCTTGGGCGCCATCGACTCTACTATCATTGCGACTCTCTCTGGACCAATTTCGAGCGAGTTCCAATCCCTCAGCTTAATATCATGGCTTGCAACCGCCTACCTCGTCTCCAATGCCGCATGCCAACCTATTTCGGGGCGGTTAACAGATATCTTTGGCCGAGGACCGGGTCTCGTATTCAGCAACATATTCTTCGCAGCCGGTAATCTCATTTGCGGTCTAGCCCGTGATCAGACTACCATGATCATAGGACGTATTGTCGCAGGTATCGGGGGTGGTGGATTGATGAGCATATCGACCTTCCTGGGCTCAGACCTGGTCCCTCTACGTAAGAGAGGCATCATCCAGGGCTTAGGTAACATCTGCTATGGATCTGGTGCAATGCTGGGTGGTGTGTTTGGCGGCTTGATTAACGATCACACATCCCAGGGCTGGAGACTTGCCTTCTTGATCCAAGTACCTCCGGTACTCGTCTCTGCTGTAGCAGTTCATTTCTTGGTCAGGGTCCCCCCTAAGCAGTCGGATAAGTCGTTGCTTACACGCATCGACTTTATGGGGGCATTCTTGACATCTTCTTTCTTGGTATTTCTGCTCTTGGGCCTCAACTCAGGCGGGAATCTTGTGCCGTGGACTCACCCTCTGCCGCTGACCACGATACCCCTTGCTTTCATCACATTTGGCTCATTCTTGTTTTGGGAGAGTAAAGCCCGCCAGCCAATCATACCAGCGAAGCTTCTTCTTGATCGGACTGTCTTGAACGCCTGTCTCTGCAATCTTGCCTGCACGATGGCGGTGACGGGGGCGCTCTTCTATGTCCCTCTGTACCTGCAGATTCTTGGCAGTAGTGCCACACAATCTGGTATTCAGATTCTCCCATCACCGATCGGTATCTCAGTGGGATCTCTCCTTTCGGGCTTCATCATGAAGAGAACTGGAAAATACACCAAACTAGGTGTAGTGGGCTTGCTCTTGGTCATTGCGGGAGTTGTGGTTCTCACAATCCAGAATGAGCATAGCCCCAAGTGGCTGATGGGAGTTTCTTTCTTCTTGATCGGTTCTGGATATGGTGCAACCCTCACAACGACATTGTTGGCATGCATTGCTGCCGTTGACCACTCTCAGCAGGCTGTCACTACTTCTGCAACATGTGAGTTGATTAGACGTATTTTGTTGAGTTAGCATTGCTAATAAGCTTTAGATCTGGCACGCAGCCTCGGTAGTACTGTGGGAGTTACCATTGGCTCAGCCGTGTACCAAAACATCCTCAAAGCTAGACTTTGGGACAGATTCGGTGCCGAGCCTGGCGCTGCTCATGAGATTCGTCGCATCAGAGACGACCTGGATGAGATTAAGCATCTTCCTGAAGGATGGTATGACGGCGTCATCAGCTCTTTTGTAGAGGCCTTCAGGGGAGTGTGGCTTACACTGCTGGCCTTCGCTATCATTGGGCTACTGTGCATCTCACTCATGAGGCAGCACACCCTCCATTCGACTCTCGAAAGACGGTGATTACCTTTGGAGCGGAGCCGTAGATGAAGGTCATATTGTGACGGAGTTGAAAGAGTTGGAAGAAAGAGAAATTGAAAATGCTGGAGGAGTAGATCAAAGCAATGTTGAAGATCCTTCCTAGGTACACATTGAGTAGATCACGATTGTTCTAGACAATGTGACAAAAGTTGGAGGTATTGACAGCGCTGGGTCAAGGTTTCAGCCAGTGCTTGAATGAGATCGGAGCTAAGTTAGTGATGAGGCATCTACAATTTCCCTTTAAGCTTCGTTCAAAAGAAAGACGCTTGTTTGAGAGATGGCTTTCTTAGAGTCTCAAAACATATCGGTCTCTCTGCATTCCTCGTCTTTTGATCTCAAGAACCATCAACACTGGCCTTTTGCCATCTACCCCAAGCTTGAACTCTGGATGGCTTCGTAGATGAAACATTACTACACAGTTTATATCTCGTCAGTCCCAATCGAATCTAGCTCGAGTAAAGCCACGACTAGTCACTCTGGCCGAGTGCAGCTATGAAAAAGTTATAGGTAGCTCTAGCAAAAAGTCTACTGACGCTTGGAAACTCACTTCACAGCTTATTACGCCCAGAGAGAAAAGGGGCCGAGGAGGTTATACACACAATGCTCAGAATTTCTCCTCTCGCCTACAGTAACCTGTGACTCGATGCAGATGTCATATGTAAAGATGTATATCGACAGCTTGCCCTGACTTTAGTGTTTTGGCCTTTTATGTTAATAGTGAGCTGAGACTGGCGGTGATTAACCGAGTGACATTTCTGAACAACATACTGAAGCACTTTATCTGTCGAAGGCTCACCTACAGAGCCTCTCATCCCTAACCTGAAAGTCAATGAACAAGTCTCTATCAATCGATTCACAGGAAGATCTCCCAGGATTTTGGTTCAGCTCAAGATTGAGGACTAATGACACCTGGTTTCATCCTGAGCTCGTGTTGCTCAGACTAGCTTTAAGATCTTGGATGTAGAAAGTGAATAAAGACTGTATGGAAGCCCTGCGGGCTGAGGAAAGCCGCAGGGCTTGAAGAAGACCAGCTATCGGGATTGTGCAAGCCAAAGCCCATAGCCTCTGGGAACAGGTTCTTCTGTTGTTTCGGCATAGAGTACCAAAATGATGATAAGGTTGACATAAAGTGATTCAGACATCGAAACCTGGCAAGAAAGGTCTGAAGTCAGTCAGAGGTCGGTCTAGATCCGTAATTGGAGCTTATACGGGCAGAGTCAAGTATCTAGACCGAAGGGGGTGGCATAGATCTCGACCACTCATATTGCTCAAGATGCACCTTTTTCCGGATACGATATGACCTCACTCCTAGCCCAATATCCTATTGATTGTATAGTAATATCCATTTGTATAGGCTAATCAACTTCACTCTAAAAGGCATGGCCTGATCATGTCTTCATAAGAATATGCGTAGGCTTCTTTGCCACGAGTTGTAGATCGAAACTCGTGACGGTCATTACACCCCTAGAACCTTGGAACACAAACTTAGTGTAAAATCTCCTTTGGGGGCTTTGTGTTTTGTGTTCCACAAGTTGAGCTTGGCAAGCAGGGCAAGCCAGAAAACAACCGTTTTGAGACACTAATCAACTTTGTCACTTTTGGGGACCATTCCTTTTGGCCAAGCTTTGTATGGTATGACCTAGGAGAAGAATAATCTTATTGGACGACAGGACATCCTTGAATCGGCTTATCTCATGTAAGAGTAATTTTTCTATCATAACTTACTGTTCAAGGGATTGTGGCATTCCTGGAGTTGTGCAACGGGAGGGTCATATGGCCACGTCTTATACGTCTTACGAACTGGGTAATAGTTTGGGAGTTATCCACAACAAAGACTATGGTCAAAGCTCCTAAGCTTGCGGACATTTCGACCGGAGATAAAGCAGGTCTAGAGCTACAGAGTGCCTGGCCACGAGATATCCAGAGACGGCGGCCAACGGACTCGTTGAGGCGCTGAATGGTCGACCAGCTAACTATTAGTTTCCGTCAACTACGGGAATATATATCGTAAAATGGCTTGAGCACTGTCCATAGCTAGAGTCTTGATAGACATATAAGTTGCTGTAAAGCATATGTTAATATCTGTTGTAGAATTATGTCGTCCTCGATACGGCGTCCTGAACTGAGAGTCTAGATCTAGTCACCGTCTCAGACATCGAGGTCTGGAACGCCGCCCTTGCCGCTTTCACCGAAAAGCCTCCTCGCTTGATGGTAAAGTTTATTCGAGTGTAAGAGGTGTCGTTAAGAAATGCTGCTGAAAGGCTGTTCGGACGATGAGGGTGGCCAGATTCGGAAAGAGATTCGTGGGCTAGACTCTGACGTGAAGTGAAGTGAAGTGAAGTGAAGTGAAGTGAAGTGAAGTGAAGTGAAGTGAAGTGAAGTGAAGTGAAGTGAAGTGAAGTGAAGTG
>VYWZ01002845.1:0-10698 GCA_008711595.1 Fusarium xyrophilum
AACTCAGGACCTCGATCCTGAATGACAAAAAGACTCAAGTAACTCGCTAGACTCCTCGGCATGAGTTTAGGATATTTCTGCTAATTTTATTTTGATACCCTATATCAAGTTTCAATGTTTTCTTGTTCACTATAAGGAAGAAATCCATTGCTAGAGCAAGGGTCCCTCCCACAAGCTTTTGGCTTAGTCTAACACTTGACCCGTCCTGCCGCCGTCTTGCTAATATATCCCGAGTGCCTATTTCGACTGCACATAACCCTAATTCGCTCATGACATCAACGTGAAATCGAGAATGGGAGGTAACCACAGTACATGCATCCAGACTAGACTCTGACGCCATTGGAGTGTAAAGGAAAAACAACATAAATGGTTATCTGCAGATTATTGAGAGAGGGGTTGTGACATCCAAGAGCGAGAGTGTTAAATGTGGCGTCAGCTGGTTACAATACCTACCTACCTAGGCAGGTCGCTATCACTGTGACATGGAAGAAGATATTGGATGGTGGGAAACGCTGGCAAGGTGTGAGAATGAGAACGCTGTTGTTAAAGAAAGGCAGGAGCTTGAATGACAGGTAGACCCTGAAGACTAAAATTGTAGGTACTGAATCTAGAGGCATGATTTTGTTTAACCCCATCTGACAGCCAAGTGAGATGTTATTTGACCATCCCGGCTGCAATAAAATTCCAAAACCATTATCACGAAATTGCCACAGGACCTATGTGATTCGGGAGAAACTCGCACCGTCAATCATGCTATGCAGTTAAAACTGAGTTGGCCGTGTGCAGCAAACTCAAATCAAAGACCAAGGACCCTCTCCATGATTTCAAGTGGAGATTCCTGCAGATACGACAGGGCAGTATGGGCAGTATTCTACACAACTTTGAAGCTCAGTGCAGTGTGATTACCTTGGGATAACTACTCAAGGTAAAGCCGCAAAGCCGAAACGATGCGATCTTGAATTCCAAACGATGCCAGCTATAGAACACTCTAATCAAAATGGCCACATGAGGAAGGGATAATCGGGATAATCTACAATCCAGACTTTTTTGTCTGACATTTCCTTGTACTCCGTAGCTGAATCGACAGTCCACGTCCCAGGGTCCACCGGGCTGGTTCATCAACCTCTCAGTGGCAGGCAGCCAGCCTCGCCCGGAACTCCTGCTACAGGGCCGCCCCAATTTATTTTTGGCGAACCCCGTCAGCGCCTCACTGTCATAACCCTTGCGAGCTTCCAATTCTAGTTCCAGTTCCACTGTCAACGTAATAAGGGGCAGACAGGAACACCAACGCCACAGGACCCCCCCTTGGATTGGATCTCAATCAACAGCTGGCTTCTGGCATTCTTCCATTCATTCTGCCGCCGGACGCAGTACCTATCTAGTCTCTCGTTCCCAATTTCCCTGATACAACCTGCATTGATTGCTTCTTGATCCGGGTTTGATCCATGGTCGAGGCCACCTAATCGTTTCTTTATCCTCGACGAGAACAACACACCGTCACCTTGAAGGCATTTAACACCCTCAACCATGCCACAATCGCAAGATGTCGCCTCGCCGGTAGCCCAACATCACACTGATACCGAGCCTGAAAAGCATGAGCAGCAGAAGCAGCAGCAGAATATACACGAGATGTCCGAGAAGCAAGATGGGCTAGAGGCACACGACGAAAAAGAAACTACAACCACAACGGAGGACAAACAAGAAGATTTAGGCATGCACAAAAAAGACGAAGACAGTATAGCAGAGAAACATGAGGATCAGGCTGAAGACAACACCGAAGTGAAGCACGAAGACAAGCACGAAGACAAGCACAAAGAAAAACCAGAAGAGTCAAATGACAAGCCTGAGGGCAATCGACAACAGCAGCTGTCGCAAAACGACGCCAAGATCGAACGACTCTCGTCTGGCACGGAGTCTGATGACACTATGTCTGTAGGTTTATCCCACATTCCTCCCTCGACCTACTGCGGTGCCAGTCAAACGACAGATGTTATCCCTTGTTTCGCTTCAATGCTGATTGATTTACTTAGGCATCTGACGCTGACGATAAATTCGAAGATGCTGTAACGCAGTCCCCGTCAAGGTCCCTTATCAAACGAAATATGTCACAGGCTAAAAGCCGTGACAGCGAAGTGGAGGAGCGAACCGATCGGCGGTCTGAAGAGTTGCATCCCCAAGAGAATACTCTAGACACAAACGTCACTCAGCATAAAGCCACCGGATCCGAGGCAGGCAGCGTCAAAGGAAAGCAATCACGACGCAAACCGTCAATAGCTTCCACACAAATTTCCAATACTTCAAATCTAGACAATGTCAGTCTTGACGACGATACGCCCCCGTCTCCTGGTATGCACATTCTCTTTGCCTTATAACACTGCGCATAATACTGATCTTTGTAGTGCCAAAAGATCTTCCGCCCAAACCAAACAGCAAGACGATATCTCTGAACAGCATATCTCTTCCGTCTATGCCGTGGTCGCCCGCCGCTGATGCCTCCAAAAGTCCTGTGCCATCAACAGCTACACTTGCGCCCACCCCACCAGTGCCTCAGCCTCCGCCACCACCTAGTCGAAAGCTGACAAGCCCTTTCTCTTGGCTTTCTCGAAGCTCCAGCAAAGAGAGAGAACCTCCGCTTCCACCCCCTCCTGCTGGCCGGAGAAACACAGCTGGTTCGATCGCAACACTATCAAGCAATCCTGAAATGATGTTGAGTCGACTCGAGGAGGAAAAGGATGGAGACTCACTACTCGGTGACCCTGCCCAACGGGTCACCCTGAAAGACAGATTCAAGCAATTGCGACAACAAGAAGAGGCTGCCCGTGCAATGGCCGAAGGTGACAGTAGTAAATATGACGGAGCTATTGGCCTTACTTTGCCAGGTGATGAAGGCCAACCACAAGAGAAGCCTCCGTCGTCGCCTGTTCCTCAGCCTATTCCTGGGTTGGCCCCCGGCACAGTAGCGGGAGTCAACGCAGGACCTTCGGCCATTTCAGAAGAAAAAGTTGATTGGGACTTGTGGCAATCTGTTGTATATGAGGGGCCAGCTGCTGTTGCTCGAACCAGCGCCGAGGAACTGAACAAAGCTATCGCAACCGGCATCCCTAGTGCAATCCGTGGCGTTGTCTGGCAAGTGTTGGCTGATAGCAAGAACGATGACTTGGAATTAGTATACAAAGATCTGGTGGCTCGCGGTACAGACAAGAGCAAAGACCGCCACAGTAATAGTACGACTGCTAGTTCGCTGAGCAACGGAAACCTCAGCGTTCATAGCGGGGATGCCGTCACATCATCAGCCTCTTCCATCAATTCGGACCACTCAGGAACAAATGGCACGCCGTCTCCTAACGAGAAGAGCGCGGAGGCTGTTTTGAAAGCTCAAGCTGCCGCAGCGGCTGAGCGGAAGCGGAAGGACAAGGAGGACGCGGCGACACTACAGAAACTGGAAAAGACAATACGCCGGGATCTTGGTGCTCGAACCAGCTATTCTAAGTATGCGGCTGCCGCTGGGCTTCAAGAGGGCCTGTTTGGTGTCTGCAAGGCATATGCCCTTTTTGACGAAGGTGTTGGCTACGCCCAGGGTATGAATTTTCTCATCATGCCACTACTATTTAACGTAAGTCTGACTCTCGCACGGCTTTTTCGACATGCTCACATGCTCTCTAGATGACTGAGCAGGAAGCTTTCTGTCTCCTTGTTCGACTGATGAATCACTACAAGCTGCGAGATTTGTTTATTCAAGATATGCCGGGATTGCACATGCATCTTTATCAGTTCGAGCGGCTTTTGGAAGACTTCGAGCCAGCATTGTACTGTCACCTTCACCGGCGAGGAATATCTCCTCACCTCTATGCCACGCAATGGTTCTTGACGCTTTTTGCCTACCGGTTCCCCCTTCAACTAGTCCTCCGCATCTACGACCTTATTTTCTCCGAGGGCTTGTCAGCAATTCTACGCTTCGGAATTGTTCTAATGCAGAAGAATGCCAGCATTCTCCTGGGATTATCTGACATGCAGCAACTCACCACGTACCTCAAGGACAAACTGTTCGACGTCTACATCGATAAAGATCCTAGCCATGGGAGTCTTCTTGAAAATGGCTTCTTCGGAAGCTCGAGCTCTAGCATTGATAAGGAGGTCTATCGTGCAGACCAGCTCGTGAAAGATGCCTGCGAAGTTAAAATCACACCAGAAATGCTCAAATCTTATACCACAGAATGGGAAGAGAAAACCAAGGCCGAGAAGGATCGCGAGAACGAACTCTTGGAGCTCCGCACAACGAACCATAATCTCTCCATTCAAGTCCGGAAACTGGAGGAGAGGGTTGAAGTATGCGATCGTGAGCAAGCAGATCTGGCCACAGAGCTTGTTCACACAAAGGTTGAAAACCAGGAACTCAAAGACGAGAATGACAGCATGAGGGGTCAGGTTCGGGAGTTAAAGATCGTCATCGAGAAGCAACCCATGGAAATAGAGGAGACATGGAAACTTGAGCGGGACGATCTGATGAAACGCAATATGCATGTCCATGAGGAGAATCAAAGACTCGAAAAGGAGTTATCCGAGTTGGAAGAAGAGTTGGTCCAGACAAAGCTGCGCTATGCAGAGGTGAGTTCTCCCCATTACTTACTGATGTTTATCTGAACTTGATTTACTGACGCATCATTCTAGATCAACTCTCAGCACGAGACCTTGAATCGTAAGTGGACTGACCTGAAGCGTCAGTTTGCATGAGAAACTCGGAAGAAGTCCCAAAAACTTGTTCTGGTTATATGTCCCTGAACCATACTTCATGTATAAAGTATTCTTGTTTACCTGATTCCACATTTAGCTTACTGCAGTTGGCCCTGTTGGCTTAGTAGCTTGCGGAAAATGTCGGATTAGGCATTTGTAATGACAGTAATAAACACGGGACAAAGACAACGAGGCGTCGATTCCCGTATTTTACTACTATTTACGATGAGAGCTGTTGTACAGCGCTGAGAGTGGTGCAGTATTTAAAAGTATACCCAGCCTTCTGTCGTCTGCAAGGGCATAGGACTTGACTTATCCCGCCCTTAACGCATACCCCATATAGAATGAATGGAACGATTTTTGAATTCCAGTCCTCCAGCCAGAACATCAAGTCACACTGTGCAAGTACAGAAACCTTGATCATGAAGCAAATTCAGCGCAAGAAAAATTTTCATTCCCCAAGGACCCATTCCGATGCGTTATGTTAAGCTCATCTTGTCATGACTATCGAGACAGCGAGAAATCCTTGAACACCATACCAAGGGCCGACATTTGGTTCTTTATGTGGCTGCTTTTTTTTTTTTGACAGGTTTACTTGTGGAGCTTACGCTGGTAGAAAGCGAGCTCTTCACCCTCCAGAATGTAACCATCAACACGGCCAGACTGACCGGGTCGGCTGGAAACAACGGCATAGAGTCGTCCAGCCTCGAACTGCTTCTCGATGGCGCTCTCGACCTTGCCGCGGGAAGAAAGACGGGCAGCCTGCTTCTTCTCAACGGCGTTGGACTTCTTCACCTCCTCCTCAGTCTTGCCCTCCTTGGCAGCCTGAGCCTTTTGGCGTCTTCGGCCGATGGCCTGGCCGTAGTGAGCCTCGTACCACTGTCGGAAGGGAGCGGCATCAACTTGAACGACGGCGCTCTTGGTGAGGGTGTTGGTTCGGACAAGCTCATTGTTGGAAGGGTGGTAGGCGACGGCAATGACACGGGTCTTGCGTGTCAGACCCTCGGAGCCCCAGGCAAAGTTGCCGGAGTCGAGACGGAGGGCACGGTACTTGTGGTTACCACCTCGGGTTCGGACCGTGTGAATGCGCTTGGGGCCAATACGGGTGTTGGCACCCTGGCGACCAGCCTCGAAAGCGCGCTTCTTCCCTGTTGTCAAAGGTCAGAACGCATGTCCAAGAGGATCATACGGGCTTTCGGATTATTACGCACGGTAGTAGGCACGCTTGGCACCGGAGGCGGAGCGCTTGTGTCGAGAGTCACGCGAGATACCCATGATTGCGGTTTCTGCAAGAAAGAAGAAAAGACGAAGTGGTTAGCCGATGTCTTTGCTTGACGGAGACAAGGAGAACAGAGAAGAGTGAGCAACTCAATCGGCGGGTTCTTCGATATGGAAAATCATCGAGCAGCGCAGCGTATTGATTAATTCGTCTCTTCGTTCTTGTCGTATGGGAACTTACCTGATGATGTTGGCGCTCACCAGGCAATCGAATTGGCGGATGGTCGTGAAGAACTTTTTGGCTGAACGAGGATTCAAGCTACGGAAACGTGGGTGGAGGATTTGGCAAGTGCGGGAGGTTAGGGCTTGCCAGAACTGATTCGGTAAGAGTGGCACGTGACTCGGGAAGATAGATGTTCCACGAAGAGTTCTAGCGTGGGGCCTGATGAACCTCCCCTGTAAACTTATAGGTAGGTAGTGACCGATAGTACAGAGTATAACACCCAAGTCACATCAAGAAAATCAGCATGACCTGGAAAAGTGTCCCGAGTGTTTACTGTACACCTCATACTATCGCCTTGCCAGGGTCAGGGTCACGTTCACTTGGTTCTATATTCTCTTTTGATGTAGCATCTATCTGTTGCACTTCCAATGTCTGAATCCCCTCAAGTTTGCAAGTTTGATAGCAAGGATCGTGAAGATCTTCCTAGCACTGCTGGCCCCAAAATCTCAAAAGTCTGTCCAAAGCGCCTCCAAGCGTATCGTCGGCGCTGGCAGATCCAATCATTTATGGGGGAAAATGATGTTAAGCGCATGCCATGGTAGCCCATTCAGCTTTCTGCCGGTTTCTACTTTGAATTTTCCCTCTTTTCAATCTCTTGCTCATTTTCCCTCAGCCTTCTCTCCAGCTCCTGTCCTATCACACTTCTCGTTGTCTCCTTCCGTCCATTTCGCGTCATCTTCGGTTGCATTTATGGATTGAAGAAGTGCAGCGGGAATGAAAGGGGCTTCGTCTGACTGCAGCTCGATCGGTGGGGCAATAGGAGGCTCTTCCGGCGTCACAGGACAAAGATAATGGGATCCCACTCGGACAGTTCTCTTGTCGTTACGGACTGTTCCTTCAGAGCTGCAAGCCGCAGATATTTCTGAAGATGATGTGGGAAAAACGAGATCCAGCCTTGGGAGAGGCAGGCATCGGCCCTGTCGACTGGAGCGTTTGTCTCCCTCTTCCTTGAGTTCGGCGAGGGTTGGCCATCCAGCACCATAAGGCGGCTGATTCCGTGATGTGCTGAAGCAATTGCTAGCTGCGAACACGGGGGAAAGACAATCGGCAAATTTCTTCCCCCGGAGGAGCTTCACAACAGGTTTGAATTGAGTCCCCACGCCTTCAGCAACGCTCGCATTCGTCTTCGCTAGACGTTGCTTAACCTCTTGATCGAGCCTTCTCGTCTTTGATTCTGCCAGCCCTGCCTTGAAAGCTGTTAGCTCTACTGGGCTCTGAGGAACAAATGGAGACTGGTCAGCGCTCATGTAACGTAGATTGGCCATCATCTTCTGGAACGCCAGCCGCTCCTTTGTGGCAAAGCTTGTCCATCTTTTGGATTGAGACCATGAGCCCGACTCAGATCCATTCAAATTGAAAGTCTGTTTCAAGGTAGAACTGAACGTCTGAGGAAGTTGGCGGGCGGAAGATGGACCTCTGGGTGCAGTCTGGAGCGGATCGACCAGCTTATGAGTCTCTCGAGCTCTGTTCTCCTCTTGGGGTGTAGTCTCTCGCTTAAGGTTGATCTTCGCACCTCTCACGACGCGAGGAGAATCGTGCGAATTCTGTGCCTGTCGAGTTGGGATGAATCCTTTAATCTTACTATAGTCAGCCACCTTGCGAAGTTCTTTCTTGACTTCCTCTCGCGTCGAGTCGTCACTGCAAGCAGCACTGAGGAGCTGACGGTCTTTACCAACAGGCACTGAAGTCATCTAAATATCAGGATACTTGTTGTGCTTTGGCCTCACCTGTGCCTCTCCACTTTGATCATCGATTATATCGAATTGAGTTCTCAAAGGGGTTGTCGTATCAGACACATTGGTAGCTGCACCGGAGCTAAAGTTGCTTGCCTTGGCGGAACTAGAGGTACTGGCCCTTTCCTCATGCTGGCTTCCTGTAGGCTGAGTCCTCGAGTCACTCTGTGAATCACTGCCCTGGGAGGCTGGGTACAACTCAGACCTTTGTGGAGGCTGCAAATGCATTCGGTATTGACTATGGGGCTGCATTTGTGGTCGTATATGTGACTCTGGCTGATGGTAAACGAAATGCTGTGGCGGCTGCGGCACATGATACATCCCACTCCCCCCCTCAAATGAAGGCCTATCCATTTGTTCATAATGAACATCATAGTCCACCGAATAGTCCATCATCATCTCTGGCTGAGCCGAATGGGCTGACCATGGGACCGGGGCCAGAGGCCATGTTAGAAGCGAGTATGGCATCATAGGCGGCACCAGAGATGGACCCATACGCGGCGCATAGTTGATCGGAGGATGCATCACTGGATGGGACCGTTCTGATGGAAAGTGGCTGTAAGTGGGATTCGAGAAAACCAGAGCAACTGGATACCCAGCCAATGACATAGCTCTCTGGTTTGGAGAAGGTGTACGTCGTAATCTGGAGCCTCGCGGTCTACCGTCTGGATGGGGAGTTGGGGGTCTCCATGCCCTCTTAGGAGACCGAGTTCTTGCTCTGGCGTCAGCGGGCCGCGTGTTTGCACTGGTTTCAGGACGGCTGGAAGAGTTGTGAGATGAGGCCGGAGGTGTATAAACGTCGGGTTTGAGGAAATCAAGCGACTTCCTCGGAGTGTAAACTGTCGGTTTCAGATATTCCAGCGGAGGCTCTTTACTATTCTCTTTCTCATCATCAGAGGACTGTGAGAACTGATGCCCTAGGCCCAACCGCTCATCATTAACCGAGTTTGAAGACGGGGCCCGGTCGTCTTTGCCTCTGGGCCTACGGCGCCTGCTTCGTTGTTTCTTGTTCATTTTCGGACTCCAAATCCTGAGAGGGTCAACCGTGCTGACAGCTTGGAGAGCAGGGAACATAGATTCGTATCCTTCGGGGTCGATAGTAATGGGAGGAATTGTTCTACCTCGGGGTCGTGCCCGAGGCGAGCGCCCCTCTTGATCTGGATGTCGTGCTTCCATGGAAGAAGGAGTAGAAGATCCATATTCGTCGGAAGAGAACTCATCTTCCGAAGGTTCAACCGGGACAAATGTTGGCGCACAGGGATTCATGATAGTGCCTGGCGATGCATATGTGCAGGCTTTGAAAAGCGATGAGTGTTTTAACAAATCGGATGTGTTGATCAATAATTCAGCTTGACAACAAAGTCAAAAGATGGGCTATGACAAGCAAGTTTGTCGGCTTGTTTCGCGTATTCGCCTGTCATCAGGTAACCGTAAGCTATAGATCTGAAAGAAGGGCATATGTCAGTCGGAGCTGTCTGTGTTTTCTTCTGAGTATGCTTGCCTATGAAATATGATATAATGTCCAGATTTTGAGCAAACAGTAAGGTGTATCGGTGACTTTTCATAGAAGGAACAAGATGCCTTTCATCGACAAAATGGTGATAGTAGTTTGCGGCAGCAGGAAACTGTTTCGGGAAGACTGTGAGTATGAGAGACGAGAAGAAAAAGAAAGAAAGAAAGAAAGAAAGCTCCTAGTGAAGGGCGAAATAACGAAATGCTTAAGCGCCGAGAGGGCACCCGCGAGGTTGATACGTGAATGCGTGACAGCTGATCGCCAGCTGCCGGATAACTAACTACTAGCAAGCAAATCGCAGGGACAGGTAGTTTGGCTTGGATGAAAGAAAAAGAAGAAAAGGAAAAGAAAACAAAGACTGAATATATCTTTACTCCAGGCACCGACGGCCATGGTCTAGTCCAGATGGAGGGAGAATTCAAGATCATGGATGACCTAGGTGGTGGTGGCAGTTGTCAGAACTGTCAACACCAATGCAAAGTGAGAGATTTGCTGGCAGTTCTGTCCAAAAAGACCAGATGATTTTGACACTATGTTAAGCTATATCTTGTCCGGCGAAGCTCATAAAGGTCAGTCCATGACACTCAACACTGCCTACAGTCGTAATACTGAGCTGTGTAGGTGGGGGCAAATCTGGCTTCATAAACAGAAGATCTATTTAGCAACAGGGTAGATGTAATATCTTTATAGCTTTAGTAGGTATGCTGCTACTACTACTACTCCTATCAAATACAACAATTACCAGAAGATCAACAATTATTACTCGACCAACCCTACCAGCGTCATCGCAATTATAAATACCCTTGAGTGTTCTTTATCTCTCTGATTCAATTCATAGCATCCAATGGCTTGATGTTGATGGTGTATGAAACTCAGCTGTGTAAGGTTAGTAGGTATATAACTAGTATGTGAACTTGATGAGCATTTTCAGCTTGAAATCAAAGTGGTTTACTCCGTAAGGGAGGCAAGAATACTTGAGACCTTTACCCCGAGTGACAAAAACGACCAATCCAAAACCCTTCTGAATCTTTTTACCACTTTAGAGTCGAGGTATAAAATTTTGGCTCCCCGAGTGTCGTCACAAGCTGACAACCACCTCATGCTTGGGCTTTTCTCTGGCCACCAATTATCAATTATGCGCTGACACCTCTTCTCAACAAAGTTTATTAGCCCCAGGGGGGTCAACAGCGGGAAGGAGCCTCCATGACCCCCCCCCCCCC